>JASANG010001833.1:0-127904 GCA_030248215.1 Enoplolaimus lenunculus
CTCGAAAATATAGGACAGTTATCACACAATTTAGCAAGCGTACCCACAAGTATGTAACACACTATATTTGAGTAAGCGAAAAAATTGGTTAGACATGTTTAGCAACTTCAAATCTTACTTTGATCTAGAAGTTCGGCATTATACTGCATGGTATGCGTGCCATCGTTTTCACACTGTTCATTGTTTTTCGAAACACATCCCTTACTGTATTGAAAGGTCATTTTATCGGCTGCAGAAGATACGGCTGCGCCACCAACAGCTACACACGCGTTGACATGATTTGCCGAAAAGTTTGGCTTCGGTTCAGTATCGGTTGATTCTCGAAGTCCTAGTAAACGAGCCTTTTTGGTTCGATGCGCAGATGACAGTAACGAATGGCTACTAGTTGAATGGATAACGGACGTCGAGTTTGACGTTACCATTTTGCTAGACACAACGGGTTTCGAACTTTTGGACTAAAGTAAACTGTTAACAGAAATTCCAAACTGAGAAATAAGATTAGAGTACTGTATACATATGCTGTTTAAGCATGTGGCACATGCTTGTCTTGGTACATATGCAATATATGCAATGCAGGGTGCAACCGGAATTACAATTTACCGGAACCGGAATTTGAAAAGTTTACCGGAACCGGAAAGTGAAAACTGCATTTCACCAAAAATTTCATTTTAATCGTATTTTTGCTCTATTATTTGTGAAACAACCTTAGTCGAACATAGGTATATTTTATTTGTTGTATTTTTGATTTTCGTCGTCGACTGAAGTGAAATCCACCATCAATGGCTTATATTCGGAGTACAAGTGGCTTTCAAAAGAGATTCTTAAAAATTAGCAAAGTTAAGAAAACGGCCAAATTATAACACCGGAATTTTTATATCCGGTAAAAATTTACCGGAACCGGAAGGTGAAAAAATGCCGGAACCGGAATTCCGGTTGCACCCTGATGCAATGCACACAACTTTGTATGCTAGCCGGCAGCATACGGTCAACATATATAGTCGACGATAGAAGCAGTTGGAAGTAGTTTGCGTTGCGCCGTGGTAGAGCGTCTGCCTAGGAATCCGTAGGTCGCTAGCTCGAAGCCACCCGTAACCCGCTTTTCCAGCCGCTTGCTAAAAAGGACGGAATCCCTGTTCCTCCTGGCGGCTACGCCGTGAGTGCAATGGCAAATTGCCGCGCTACGAACACGGTATCCAGTTAAAAATAGGGTTGACAATTAAGGAACGACCTTCTTAAAAATTGGGGCCTGTAACCAAGTGTGACATGCTTGTCCACAATGTGCACATGCAATATAGTGCAGTGTACTGTATGTATGTTAGCGGGCAGCATACGGTAGTCGACGATAAAAACATTTGTAGGGGTGGGCTGCGTAGCGCAGTAGTAGAGCACTTGCCTCGGAATCCTAAATTCGCTAGTTCAATCCCGGCTCTGTACGCATGTTTTAGCTGCTTGGAAAAACGGTCTGAAGTCCCGGTTCCGACCTACACTGAGACCTTTCACGTCTAGTTTGGTCTAGTTTCAAGCTTCTTGCAAGTAGGCTGTAGTTGAACACATTAAAGTGTATTATATTTCATCAACGTAAAACTGAGAATTTCTGCCAAATAATTTTATACAATCGAAGTCCATAACAAAATCACACATCAGGAAACAGTCTACTTAATCATTCGAGAGATTAGTGATTACCTGCGCTTCAAATTTGTAGCTTGTCAAATGACTTGACGCGTGACTCGTGTTGTCTGTATGTGCGCAGAGATGATTATGATCTCGTTTTTGTGGTTGTTTGTTCTTGCCGCTTACTGTGAAACAAACAAAAATTTCAGATCAGAAGCTCAGAAGCTGAAGCGTGACACACATAAAGGACTCTGTGTCAAACGCAAGCTCAATACTCAGAGGCATACTAAATACATACTAGCTTCTGTTTCAAAAATTCAATAGTCTGTACTTTGCTCACTGCTAAATGTTCAGAACCAAAAATGGGAAAACTAAATAAATTCATACTCGAGTTACAAAACATAAAGCGTCCACCTTCGCCTCCCTTCAACCCAACAAATTCTGGAACCGCTAGTTATAAAAAATCATACCTGAGTTACAAAACATGAAACCTCCACATTCGCGCCCCTTCCACCCAAAAAATTCTGGGACCTCTTGTTATAAAAAATTCATACTCGAGTTACAGAACATAAAGCCTCCACTTTCGCCTCCTTTCCACCCAAAATATTCTGGGACCGCTAGTTATTACAACCTACTATTATTTATTTCATCAACTGAAAAGCTTCCGTGTACTTCGCACGCCGACGCCAGCGCAACAGCAGCGGTCGCAGTTGTGTCCAGAATTTCTCGAATTTTTGCATCTGTTGAGTCCGCAGACAGCGCACTATCATCGTCTTGAACGCTCATTTCAACAGAATTTGCAGCGACCAATTTGTTTCCACAACGGACTTCAAACATTGAACCGACGCAAACACGCTCACTGAGTCCAATATGAGATCGATCATTTCCAATTCGGTTATCGTCCGCATTCCCGACTGAAGTTTCCTCGCTCACCGTTAAACCACCGGCAGTGTCAGAGGTCAATACTATAGCTGGTTCCAGACCCTCACGGGCAACTGTATCCGAACTGTCTGTTGGCTGTTCAGCAACGCCACTATCAACATTGACACGGCTTTCTTGATCGCAAAAATCAGCTTCATCATCGGCACCATCTTTTTGTTTATGTTTCTTTTTCTTTTTATGTTTTTTATGTTTCTTTTTACGATGATAATGATGACCATGACGAATTTCGTCATGGCCATCGTGGTAATGACGTTTAGTACGATGGTGGTGGCGTCCACTATTATCGCCTCCGTTATCGCTAATCATGTCATTTCCAACATTAACATCATCATAATCATCATCACCATTATTACCGTCATCACCATCTTCTTCTAAATTAGTCACCGGCGGCGCTGACGAATCTCGCCGACATACAACGCTATTGATGATATCGTCTAGACTCGGCTGTTGTTCGCGGCCATGTCTAGTTGTTGCCGCCGGATTATCCGAAATTGCACCGCTGGACGGCAATGCTGTTGCCAACGACGACCTCCTTGAGCCGTCATCAACACTGCCACCGCGATGCAACTGGGACAACTCGTTTGATTTATGGCGATGCTGTATGGCCCCCGAACCATCGTCGTCGTCGTTTACTTGCTCGTTTTCATCCGAATACGATTCATCATCATTATGGCGCCGCTTACTTCTATGTTTATGATGATGGTGTCGACGATGTTTATGTTTCTTTTTTCGTCGCTTTTTGCCGTCTGATATTGATAACGTTTCATCAATACCAAAATCATTATCAGTGCCACCGTCGCCGCCTAGAACTGTTGCAGGCCGGCCTCTGCTGACCACTGTATCAAATCGACGCTCTGCTGAATTTGGACTACGACTCCGATTACAACGTGATGATGAGGTTCGGGGCGAAGTTCGCCGTTCTTTCGAGATAGAGCCATTAGAAGGCAGTAGACATTTCTTCGATATGCGTACAATCAATTGCGGTTTGAGTAGCGGTACCGGTACAGTTGCGTCTGTATCGTTCGTTGCAAAACTATTTGCATCACCAGTAGTGCCTGAAACATGTGACGCGACCGCGTCATAGTCCTTATTGCCAAAGTAACCGCGGAATTTTGAAGATAACGTTTCAAGGACGGGTGTTGTTGTTGAGGTAGACGCGGTTTTGCCTATTTTCGCCGATGATGATACAACACAAGCAGACGAATTGTCGTTTGTAATTACCTGAGATTGAACAAACGGAGCCACAGTGTTCGACGTAGTACTTTCATTTTGAGTCACGTTGTGCATGCTAGTGGCTGGTACGACGTTACGAGCATAAATGTCAGATAGTCCCAAGTTGCTGGTATCCGTAGCATTAACATTGGAGGAAGAAAACAGCGAATGTCGTTTTTTTGGTAATACGTGACGCCAAGATTCACTGACATTTTTCGCAGATCCAACGATGTCAATATTGCAATGATGTTGCTCTTGTTGTTGTTGTTGAAGCTGTTGTTGATGAAGTTTGATATCTTTGGGCGACAACTTTAACATCGCTTTGGTCATGAATTTCGAGTTAATTTTGAGCAAATTAGGTGGTGGTCCCCCAGACGCCGACTTTGAAGTCTCATCACGGGGCCCGCTTTTTAACCCAGTGTGGTTATTTTCATTTGCAGATGCCACCGACGACACAATTACTGATATACAATCAGCATTTTGTACTTGTCCATCGCTTGTACCTTCAGAAACGCTACCACTGTTCTTCTCAAGTTTTCTCTCAGGCGACTGTGCCACAGATTCGCGTGAGTCAGGTTGATTCGCTGAAGTCGCAACAGACTGCGAAATTACGGCGTCAATAATTGAAGGCAAATGAGTCACATTTTTTCCTTTTGACCCAGAACCAATTGCGTTATTTTCTGACTGGCTCGTCTGGTGGTTACTAGTACTTTGTAAACCGTTGTTACCAATTTCCGAAATTTTTCCCGCTTCGCTGTCTAGTTTCCGCTTGTCACGTCCTGTACAAACCCTATTTTTATCTGTGACCAATCCACTATCATTTTCATCATCGGTAAAACTATACGTATCCTCAGTGTTCTTTGATGGCGTAACGGTAACAGGCGGCCTTTGTGGGGGGCTAAATATACCACGACGTTTTTGTTCAGCGGATTTGGTATCTTCTTCCGCTTTCACAGACGGCAACGAATGCTTATTCTGTCGATAGATCGGAATTCGACGTGGAGATTTCTTTGCGCTGCCTGTGTTGTATTTTCGTATCGCAGACGACCCTGGACCTCCTTTATTGTTAGCTTCATCATCACATGGAAGCTTAATAAATACCTTCGTTGATTCGTCACCAATACGAAACGCATGCTGAACTTTTACCGGCTGTTGTGCCTGCTTTCCGCTGCTGACTGCTAAACTAGGTACATCGCTGTCACTTTTGCCTGCAGCCAGTCCTGGTACTGTGAGCAAGATGTCACTAGTGCGCGGTGACGCGTCTGCCTCACGATCAGACACTGGCGAAAATCGAATTGGGCTCCATGTAATCGGACTCAACGACGTTCGAACAGTACCACGAGATCCTTGACTAGCGGCGCTCTGCGACTGCCGAGCCGTACTGTCAGCAACTGAAGCAGAACCAGCTAGGACAGGCTTCACAACAACGTCGTGGTTTGCATCAGCTGGATTAAATCCAATATTAATCATTTCAGACGTATTGTCTGCAGCAGCAGTTGCGGATTCACCGCTTGTGTCCAAATCCATGCAACCAGCAAGTGTTAAAAAGTCCGAACTTATCGGGCAAGTATTTGTATCCATTAGTGAACCAAGTCGATGAAGTTCATTAGTCATTATTGTTAGTTCATCCGGTGGTGATTCTTCTGGCTGCTCGCATGGCTTAGCTAATTCTTCAGGTTTCGCTTGGTCTGACGCCTCGTGTTGTTGTTTTCGTAATTGAAGCTGTTCTTCTGGTTGTTGATGTTGCTGTGGCAGCGGAGTAAGCTGTTGCTGATTACGTTGTTGCAGGTGAGATTTTGTAAAACTGTTCGCATCTACGTTGCTCTCTGCTATTGTACTGCAAATAATTGACTCGGCAAAATCAGCTAGACCCGATGTAACCAAGGTCGAACTATTAACAGCCATTGTGTTAGAAACTGCAAGCGCTAACGCGTCGTCCAAATTACCGCTAGTGTTTGCAGAAGTTGTGTGGGGTGCAATGCATTGATGATGGATAGCGCCAGAAGTGCTGGTTGCTATAGTTACCGTGCCTAACGGCTCGTTTGCCACAGTAGCCAAGTGACCAGCATTAGTAGTTACTGCAAATGAACTATGTTGTTGAATTTGAGATGCAGCCAATGCGGCCACTAATTGATTGCTTGCGTCGGGTGGTGCGGCTAAAATGTTACCAGTATTAACTGTTGCTGGAGCCATTTCATTTTTCTGTGCAAGAAACGACAAATGGCGCTGCAGCGCAATATCCGCCATACTGATTTCATTGTGAAAATGTTGCTGCTGCTGCTGTTGTTGTTGTTGCTGTTGTTGTTGTTGCTGATGTAAATTTTGTTGATGCTGCTGCAACTGCACTTGCGAGTGTTGTTGTTGTTGTTGCTGCTGCAAATGGTGCTGCGAGCGGTGTACCTGCAGCTGAATATTGCTTTCACGATCACCAACAGCTTTTTCTGGTGGCACTTGTGTTTCAGAGCTGAATCGATGAACGACAGATGACACAGATTCTGCAATCGTATCAGGCTTGATCGGCGGATTTGCTCCGGTTCTGCTATTAGTCGCCTGATGCGACACTGAAAAGTGGCTTTGATTATTACCATTCGCAGATCCTCTCAACATTTCATAGTCGGTTCTCGACTGCACATTTTGACCGCCTGAATGTCCGATAAATACATCGCCAAGCAACATCGAATTGGCTGCGGTTGTACTACATGGCGTGGTTGCCGCATCCCCACAAATGTCAATTTCATCCAACAGATAACTTTGTACAACACTGTTCGCTTGATTCGCGCTTAGCTCGGAGCCTATCGAACTTGCAACCTGCTGAAGAGCACTGTTGGCTTGGTTACTACCAGTCATATGACCTAAATTAATTGTCACATCTCCAAGTGCCGCAGGCGTTAATGCTTGGCTATCAAGAACTTCATGTAAGTGATGCTGATATGCGGTTTGTTGGTAACGCTGTTGTTGTTGTTGTTGTTGTTGTTGTTGTTGTTGTTGTTGTTGTTGTTGTTGTTGTTGTTGTTGTTGCTGCTGCTGTTGCTGCTGCTGATGTTGCTGTTGTTTAGCCATTCCAATTTGTTCGCTATGACGTTGATTTTGCAACTGCTGTAGACGAAAATGTTCACTTAAATTTTGTTGTTGTTGCAATTGCAGATGCTGCTCTTGTTGTTGTAAATGCTGCTGTATGTCGGATGGCCGCGTTATATGATCAGTTTGATACTGGTGCTGAATTTGTTTCAAATACTGATAGTGTTGGTTTTGGTGCTGCGAATTGTGACCTTGTTCCTGGAGCTGAGGTTGTTGGTGCTGCTGCGCTCGCATTAATTGTTGTTGTTGTTGTTGCTGCTGCTGTTGTTGCTGTTGTTGTTGTTGCTGCTGCTGTTGTTGTAAAAGTAATTGTTGCTGCTGTTGTCGTTGCTGCTGCAGTTGTTGATTCCCTGCTGCAACGTACGACGGATGATGCAGCCATAGCGCTTCCTGTAATGCAACATCGATAGCAGAATCATCAAGTAACTGTTGCATAGAGACTGCTGAGTTTTGTTGGATATCGCTTACTTGGAGTACCCCTTGATTATTCAACCCTGCGGCAGTACCTAATAAATTAGCAAAATTCGCGTTCGACCCATACGTTCCGAGCATTTGTTGATGTTGTGGCACTGCAGTTTGGCTCACATTAACCGAACTGTGGTGAGCTATTGGTAACCCTGCCGCACTAGTTGGACTAGCTAAACCAAACATAGCAGCAGCAGCAGCCGAATTATTAGTCGCCAGTTTTCCAATGTTTGAAGCATGATAGGCTGTATTCAACGCCGATTGTCCACTTTCAAGCGGATAGTTTAAAGGAAACGAGGCAGCAGCAGCGGCTGCTGCGCTGATACTACCTCCCGACGGTTGTCCGCCAATGTTTAGTGACTTATCTTTTCGTCCCGGTGACAGTAATTCTAAGCCATGTAAACTGTTGTTGAAATTGCTCGCGGCCAATGGAACATGCATTGTTCCGTTTACAGTGCGACAGTCTGAGCCTCCGCTGTAAACAGTGCCAGCGGACATGCCTCCAAATACATTTGATGCTTGGTGTTCGGGCATTGAAATGGTAAGCGAACCAGCGGCAGAAGTCTTAAACGCGTTACTAAAATTAGCTAACGAGTTTTTAATAGTAGAATTTGCGTTTGTGGTTGAATACACCCCTGCAATACCCGATATGCTATGAGCCTGAACAGGTGCACCAGATACAATACCATAGTCATTTACAAGACTTTTAATTCCAGATACGTTCATATGAGAACTAGATGCTCGTTCGTTTCCACTAGCAACAGCGCTTATTGTATCGAGCAAATTGTTATTCGCTATGTCTCGAGCAGTTTGGTTAGATATCATAATGCAGGCTATGTATCTATAACTACAATTTAAATTATTTTGAAAACAACGAATGCAAAGTAAAAAAGTTGCGATTCATTTGACATCAAAGTGCTTTCGCTTCGAATTGACTTGCGGTAACAAAATTTCACTAAACCTAATCGCCACTAGCTATGAAAGCACCTCTAAAAAGTTAACGTAAATGTTTTTGTATCAAAAATCAGCATTTGCTTATTGTAGTTGACCATATTTTCGCATGATAGGTTGATCTTGGTCAAACCGTTTGTGTAATATGCGCTCAAAAATACAGGTATTAAAACTACTATTGCTCATATTGCTGGAAATTACGAACAGTCTTACACGATAACGAAAGCTAAACAAGACAATAACAAAAAACGTTAAAAAATTTCGATGTACTCAATTTCTGACACTAAATCATAGTAGTGGTATATTTTCGGTTAGTTAATCTTTGCCCCACGCAGTCTAATCTTATTTGAAAACTTACACATGCTCAGTACAAATGAGAGACATTCTCTGAAAAACGATGCAGCAGATTTCTGCTCTCGTAGTCGGAAAGTGATTTTCAATTTTCTTTTGGCGTGTGTTATAGGAAAAGGAATTTGTCAGAATAATTGCAACATGTTGTATAGCTAGTTGATTTAAGATCTACGTATAGCCATTGTATGTGTTTCTGTTGCAAGATTATTGTCAGAGAATGTGAAAGTACAGTTTCTAAAGCACTACGCTGAGCACTTAGAACTAAATCCATCGTACCCTAGCCTACCCAACTTGCCACATTGTCTACTACTAACCTATGTCAACCGTGTATGACGGCAAGCCTACTACACAATGTGCATTGCAGATATATTGCATATGCACCAGGACAAGCATGTCTCACATGCTTACATTCTCTAATTTTCAAAAAGGTGGTCCGTTGACCGTCCGCCCTATTTTAGACTGCATACCGCTGGCTTCTCCACAGCTTGAAAATTTCCGGGGGCCCCCAGGAGTTTCCTGGGGGCAGCTAATTTTGCTGGGGGCAGTTTTCCTGGGGCCCCCCAGATGATCTGGGGGTTCCTGGGGGGCAGGCTCAAAATTTTGCAAGCCGACTTTTTGGACCATTTTTTTATTCTAGATTGTGTTTCCAACTCAACTGAAGATTACTCATCGCTCAATATGACAAACATTCCCCGCAAACGCTAATAGCAATAATTTTAACTAATATTACTGACAACTTTACCAGAAGTTGAAAGAAGCACAATTATATAAAATATAGATAATCTATAATTGAAACTGTGATTAACATATAATATTTTATATATTGGTCACAGCTTCAGGTTATCATAAGGCTCAGGCGGGTTGAACTTGTTGCTGCAAGGTACTTATTGTGCTTTTTTCCGTTCATTATTGAATTGTACTAGTTACTACCGGTATTTGTAACGCTATTAAAAAATTATGAGTACTCAGCGTAATATAAAATCACATTTTGTCGGATGTCCGCCTCAAAAAAGTTCAGGTCTTTATGTTTTAACATTGAAAATTTTTGGCTTAGAAAAGTCCTGGGGGCCCCCCAGCAAAAAATTTTCTGGGGGGCGGCCGAAAATTCGCGGGGGGGGGGCTTTCCTGAGGGCGGCAAAATTTTCGCCGGGGGAAAATGAAAATTTCGAAAAGTGCTATTCTTATTCTGATCGTCTTGTAGCTTGTAATTTACAGTCAGAACTAAGAAGAATTATATCATACTTAATTATGCTTAGTTTTGATGATTTTTTCTTATGTGCGCCTAGCGTGGGTACGAGAGGAAATAGTTCTAAATTATATTCTAGATTAACGCAAAAAAGTAAAGTATTACAGTCATTGACTTTTAGGGTTGTTAATTTTTGGAACAGCCGTCTTGAAGAAACTGTATGCACCTCCTCTGTGAATACGTTTAGAGACAGTCTATCAGCGAACAGTAATTTACTGGAAAGGTTTTTAAAGGGGCGGGATTTAGAAACCAGTAGGTTTATAGCCCGTGGGTACTGCGTGGATTAGGTGTATTAAGTTATGAATTTTTAATTATCTTGGCTTTTACTTTGTGTACTTATTCTTTCGTTTTAAATTATGATGGATATGTCCACGTTTCAATAAATTTTGTATTTGTAAAGTGTTCACTTATGAATTCACTGTCTTCAGGGCAATGCCCGCTTCGCAGGTCCGCTTTTCCAGCTGCTTAGTAAAAAGGTTTGAAGAGCCGGTACCTACTTATATTAACAAAATACATGTACCAAAGCTAGTGTTTCTCTTGGCTGGCTTAACAAGCTTATTCCTGTACAGTGCAGCTAGCTGCATGGCAAGAACGCTAGAATGTTAAAAAATTGCAAGTATGCTATTTTTGATGGTCAAGGTAGTGATTTGTTTTCGGTTGGTTATCTTTTAATCTTATTCGAAATAGTGCAGAATTTTGGACAAATGAGAGACCTTCACAGAAAGACGAAGTTCAAATGTATTGGTTTTAGTGGTCTATGTTTAAATCAATATATATATATATATATATATCAGGGTGCAACCGGAATTACAATTTACCGGAACCGGAACCGGAATTTGAAAATTTTACCGGAACCGGAACCGGAAAGTGAAAAATGCATTTCACCAAAAATTTCATTTTAATCTTATTTTTTGCTCTATTATTTGTGAAATAACCTTAGTCGAACATCGGTATTTATTTTATTTGTTGTATTTTAGATTTTCGTCGTCGACTGAAGTGAAATCCACCATCAATGGCTTATATTCGGAATACAAGTGCTTTCTAAAGAGATTCTTAAAGATTAGCAAAGTTAAAAAAACGGCCAAATTATAACACCGGAATTTTTAAATCCGGTAGAACCGGAACCGGAAGGTGAAAAAATGCCGGAACCGGAATTCCGGTTGCACCCTGATATATATATATATATATATATATATATATATATATATATATATATATATATATATATATATATACATGCTTTTTTGTCAAATAGAACACAGCGCGTCAAAGTAAAGGAAAATTTTTCTAAGTTGGGGTATGTAACTTCATGTGTCCCACAAGGATCAGTGCAATGCCCATTTTTGTATGTCATATATGTGAACTGAGGATCTTAAAAGATACTGTGGTTGTGGTACGTATTCTTAAATCTGATGCAGGCAACTCTCGTAATAGTTTACAACATGCTCTACATGATGCAGCTGACTACGCAGAAACATGGCAGTTCGATATTTCTATTGGAAGGTGTAAAGTCAGTTTTGTGCTCGAAATGAGTCTTATACGTATTATATTGGCAACTACGCTTTAGAAAAAGCTAATTTCCTAAATAATCTTGTGTTCCTTTGGCCTCTTCGCTTACATTTGAATTACATTGCAAAAACATTGCTACAAAACTGTATAAAGCAATAAGCCTACTTTTTAACTTTTCGTTTGGGTGTTGCGATTACAAGCTCGACTGCAAGAACTCTGACTCGAGTCGTTAGCGTATAGACGTCTCAAAGCATAGACACCGTAACATTTGAACTGTAGAATAAGGCTAAATTAAATTGGTATTGTATAATAGGTGATGCGACATAAATTGCAAAAAATGTTAAAGTTTAGTTGGCTGAAGTTTTGGCGTGGGGTGGTCGTACAATTTGTAAGCAGTTGTAAGAACTGCTATGATTCAAGTTAAACACTCAAGCAAACGTTCCCAACGTTTTAAAATAGATTTTTTCAGTTATTACTGGGGATGTGCCGATACCAAATTTTTTGCCGATACCGATGCCGATCTTGATTTTGAAATTTTGCCGATGCTGAACCGATGCCGATGCCGATTGCAACTGTAGTAAACCATGCTTAATAAACAGATAGGATACTACATTACATCATTATAGGAAGACTTTAAATCTAACCATCATAAAGGATTAGAATTTAATGAGAACGGTTTATTTCAATTAATTTTTTTAAACACAAACGCAAAAGAGATAACAGTTTTCCTGACCACACACACACTGATGTGTGCCCAGAAATGAAACTGTTGGCATTTCAACTGATTTATATGTGCAAAAAATATCGGCAAAAAATCGGCAATTTTTTGCAGTGCCGATGCCGATTCTCACGAAAAGTGTTGATTATTACCGATGCCGATTAATCGGCACATCCCTGGTTATTACTTATATCTAATTGTTCATACGTAGCTGAAAGCTGCAAGCGAATTTTTCTTCTTTTTACAGAATCAAGTCCGATTATGTGGTAGCAATATTTTTTGCTAGCGTATGACGTGTATAAATAATTATATTGGGTTTCAGAATGTAAGTAAGTAATAAACTAAACACGGATGCGCACGAGCATTTGAAGTGTTACACCTGAAAATTCAATCTGAAACAAAAGTTGTATTGGACATTACGCCATCATGTGGTGGCTTCCCCAACTATTCCGCTCGTTCCCTCGCATTAACTTTGCGTTTAACTACGAACCGGACGTGGTGTTTCAGCCGTTCGACGATGATTACTTACAGGTATATATGTATCATGTACCTCAATTAGGAATCGACCGGATCCGAGATCCGGATCCGGGACGGATCTCTGTAATTTTTAAGATCCGGATCCGGTAAAATAAACTACTGCATCCCCGGATCCGGTAAAATAAACTACTGCATCCCCGGATCCGAAATTTGACATACAAACAAAAACACACCAAAATTGGTGTATGTATTTTAAATATGCGTACGTAATCTGATAAGCACTGTGTGAGCATTAATGCTTTGGAATGTCAGGTTAATGACATACACGTGGAGACCAGTGTTGTTGCGAAAGAAGAACAGACATAAAAATTTTAAAGACTTCTTTTTATAGTTGCTGTAAGTTTTGTTGACTAATTTTGCGAAAGAATCAGTTGAACTTTTTCTATTTTATATACGTTATGTATTGAAAAATTATCCAGCTAATAATATCCGGATCCGGGCCGGATCTGAATTATAAGATCCGGATCCGGAGTCGGATCCGGTAAATGCAAAATTTTGGATCCGGACCTCAATCCATAATGAATATTGCTTTATGGTAATGTAGTGTGTATGGTTTTGTTGTCGAAAATGCATTTAGTAATGATCATGACATCTGTTTGATAAATTACATAATATTATAGGCCGTATTTTTGTGGACGCTGGCGCCATGCGCTGTTCTAATTATGCTGCTATTTATTGTTGTGTGTTACTGGTGTAACCAATGTTGCGCTTCACGGGAGACAATTTCACCAAAGCGACGATGTGAAATTGATCATTTGTCGAATTCAGTGTTTTTTCTTAACTTCGTGTGTTGGTGAGAACATACATACGTATCTTGTGTACTTGTTTAACTTTGTAAAACTAGAAATCATACGTAGGCGTCATATACATGTAATAATTAGACTGTCATCATTCTTTATCTCGTTTCTTGATGCATGAAAAAATTCGAAATCTTTAACAACCATCACGTTTTACTATTTTGATCTGTTATTAATATTGTTTTAGATATCATGTTTTGTTTGTTTTAGTGCTTTTATTGGAGTGTCCGTGTTTGGCAACGAATACATTACTTATGGGATGGTGAAAGCGATCGATAACCTACAGGATCTCAAATTTTGTTTTACGGAATCTGTTAATCAGGTTGGTCGCACAGCCCAGTCATTCCCCGCTTTTGGTTTGCCCCAGATTGATGCTCTCTGCTGTTTTCAGGGGGTGGCATCATATAACGTGTGACAAATATACAGTGTAAATTTTTTATAACAAGCTGAAAACCTTGATTATAACGCGAGTACACCACTTCTAGTAGCATTTATCACTCAAAAGGTATAAAAAGCTGGCACAAGAGTATAAAATGTATAAAAGTACATTAGATTAACCGGGGAAAAGCTGCCTCACTCTTCTAAAAATGTTTGTAGGTTATAACAGCTAATTGTTTTGGTTGGAAATATTGAATTTCCGGTGACATAAAGAGTAACTCGTTGATGCTTGTAATAAATCAACAATAGGATTAAGAGATACGGTCCTGTGTAAATATGGTATGTGGTATTCTAATATTGTCATCCAGGGTTTAACTGGAATTCCTGTTCCGGCCGGAATTCCTGCAAAAATTCAATGAATTCCTGCAAAAATTCAATTCTTGTTCTTGTGTCTGTTCCTGCATTCAAAGATGCAGGAACCGAATTTTTTACGGTTTTGAGGTAAATTATTCATGATTGTCTAAATATCGGAAACTTTGTGCATAAAAAGTTATTATTTCGAACATATGTGTTTATGCAATTGATTCAATTTGGTTAATAAACTGTTAGATCAAACATATGATGTTTTCGCGAAACTTTGTGATGAAATAGCTCAAAATTCACTTAAGCTATTTGTTGGCTCCAACAGTAATTCGGTGTTGAATATTATTTCCAATTCCGGTTCCTGTTTTTCCGGTTTCTGCAAAAAATTCAATTCCTGTTCCTATTCTTGTTACGGTAAAACTTAGTTCCTGTTGGAACCCTGCTTTCGCATTTCTTCGGCGACTGTATTGTTATTATTTTGTGTTGTATTTTGCAAGATTGACACACTCAACCAAACGTTGCATGGCGTTATTACCAGTTTCGGATCGCTTTTAATGTTTGCAAAAGATATATTCAAGCGGCAGCCAGAGCTCGACAAGGTTTGTTGGTCACGAATTTTATCAATTTCATGATCAATTAAGTATGATATGCATATCGTATATATTTTATTCGACGCAATTAAATTTTGTAGTTTTAAGGATTTTTAAAAATCATCTGTTTGCGCTGTTCTGCGTTCTGGTTTTGCATTAAATAATGACACACTTGACCGCATTTCGGTATTTGAGAGTGATGATTTCTTTACTGCTACGTATGACTACTCTCTCTCTTGGTGTTATCAAGAGTGGATGATGCATTTTAAGTAGCGTATGCAACTGGTTACATTCTGCGTGAAAAAGGTTCTACCAAGCGCATGTTACATTTTCAATTTACACGACCCCTTCAGCTTCAATTACAGGTGATGTATAATTGAGATAGTCGTTCAGTTTCACGCGTAAAAATTCCTCCCAGGGTGCTCCCTTTATACTTTTAAATCACATGCAAATTCTACGTACGTTCCAAGCCTCAACATTTCCCCATAAGTGAGGGAGGTGTAAGTGAAAAATGTAATACGTTCCGACACGTTTCGTGCGATGCATATTTCGGTAAGTTGCATACTTTTGTCTTGTCTAGTCCTGGCTTCTCCACAGCTTGAAAATTTCCGCCGGGGGGCGTTTCCTGGGGGGCCCCAGGAGTTTCCTGGGGGCACCTAATTTTGCTGGGGGGGGGCAGTTTTCCTGGGGGCCCCCAGATGATCTGGGGGGCAGACTCAAAATTTTGCAAGCCGACTTTTTGGACCATTTTTTATTCTAGATCGCGTTTCCAACTCAACTGAAGATTACTCATCGCTCAGCATGACAAAAATTCCCCGCAAACGCTAATAACAATAATTTTAACTAATATTACTGACAACTTTATCAGAAGTTGAAAGAAGCACAATTATATAAAATATAGATAATCTATAATTGAAACTGTGATTAACACATATTTTATATATTAGTCACAGCTTCAGTTTATCATAAGGCTCAGGCGGGTTGAACTTGTTGCTGCAAGGTACTTTCAAATGCCGTATGCCCTGAAACGGTCTTTATATAATTGTGCTTTTTTCAGTTCATTATTGAATTGTACTACTTACTACCGGTATTTGTAACGCTATTAAAAAATTTATGAGTACTCAGCGTAATATATAATCACATTTTGCCGAATGTCCGCCTCAAAAAAAGTCCAGGTCTTTATGTTTTAACATTGAAAATTTTTGGCTTAGAAAAGTCCTGGGGGGCCCCAGCAAAAAAATTTGCTGGGGGGCGGCCGAAAATTCGCCGGGGTGCTTTCCTGGGGGCGGCAAAATTTTCGCCGGGGGAAAAATGAAAATTTCGAAAAGTGCTGGGGGCCCCCGCCCCCCCGCTGTGGAGAAGCCAGTAGTCGTCAGTGACTTTTTTATGGTATTCTTAATATGTAATCGCTTTAGTTTTCCGGTCGCGTATCACGTCTGATTACGGTCTCGAATGATAGTATGACTAATGCGACGGCAGTTATTGCTAATGCAAACGGTGCAATATCGCGTATTGATGCCTTGTTCAAATATAATACGTTAATTGAGTACCTCGAACTGCAAAGGTGACAGTGTATTTTATTTGTTCGTTTTATTTTACTTGTTTTAATACTATGTTGAGTTGCGCATTTTGCTGCTCGATTAGATAACTATTTCATATCCATTTGTTCTTAACTTGTGGTTGCCGACATTTGACTCATAGTTATGTGTTCTGGCCGGCCGATACTCAGTTAAAGCATGCCATTGTACGTAATGCTTTAATATTTCCAGCTTAGTACTTCGCAACATATTTCGAAATTTACTCCTAAATAACCAGTGCCGAAATTGTCAAAGCGCCTATATGCTATATTGAATCAGGGCAAACGTGTGCTGTTCTGTTTAGATGGTCAATATCTTTGGCATTGCTTGGATGCTTTCTTTTGATTTTGTTTATTGGTTTGATTGCGTTTTGCCGCCGCTCTAGATCTGCGAGTATTGTGTAAGTCGAAATAACCTGTGAAGTATGAAGTTACCTCACGCATGGGGCAGGGTGGCAACAAAGGTTCGGATTCGGATTCGGCAAAAATTTGAGGTTCGGACTCGGATTCGGATGCGGTTGTGGAAAAGCCGAATCCAAAAGCCGAATCCAACAAAGTTCGGTAATATGTTTTTCATTTTTAAGCAATAAAATTTTTAAATACCTTGCTATAAAAATCAATATTTTTTATTTTCGGTGAGAAATCTCAGACCCGACGTCGACACGAAATATATTAACGTATTAAAAGTTATACGGCTGGCATTGCGTTGATATTCTGAAACAAATTATAGATATATCTAAAATTTGCAACATGCAGGATTCGGTTTCGGATCCGGCAAATTAGCACTGGATTCGGCTTCGGATCGGTCAAATCGCGGATTCGGTGTCACCCCGGTATGGGGCAAGGTGCAACCGGATATCCGGTTCCGGTTTAATATTCGGCAAAAACCGATATTCGTATCCGGTACAAACCTACTGACTGGATACGGGACATTTATGGTTGCGGTCACGAATACCATTGAACTGCTTTTACAGGTGGACATATGTAACATCTCGCTGTAATCACCTTTCTGAGCTAGTAAAGGTGTTAGATTTTTCACTGGTTGAAGTAAAGTGAAAATCCGAGCTAATAACTAGTTTTAATTCAGTAAACATCGAGGTTTCAGCGGAATTCGTGCAAAAAATCTATTCCTGTTTTTGTTCTTGGTTCGGCTTTGCAAAACACAGGAACCGTAATATTTACGGCATTGTGCCAAATCGTATCATAGGCAATAAAATTTTGTAAAATGCACAATTATTTGCCGAACTGCATGCCCTTCAGCTCGGTCAGTGTAGTTAATAAGTTGTTACATCGAAATATTTGGTGAGTGATTTTGTACGAGTGATGAAAACGAAAATGGAGTAAAAAAACTCACTTAAGGCAGGTTGCTAACGTTTTTACTAAAGAGTATTCTGATTCCTGTTCCTCGCAAAAAAGTTTACTTCCTGTTATTGTTCGTTTTTCGGCAAAATATTATTCCTGTTTGATCCTGGTACTTGGATTGAACTGTTGTGCGATTTCATTTTATTGGTTCGCACCGTTTTAGTAAATGAAAAAGCTAGGGCTAGCTTTGAAATGAGAACGAATGGTTGCATTGATCGACATGTGTGATATTATAGGTTACACAAGTGTAAAATCTCCATCATATGACAATATTTTCACCTAATATGTTAACAAGTATGATTTTGGAGCTAAATTTAAATAGATGATTTGTGATTGAAAGAAATTTTTGTGATGTTTTCATGACTAACTGAAATTCAGCTACGTATGATATAATTTTTGATTCGATATTTGAACCGGGTAGTGAAAAAACTAGAATATTGCAACAGGAACACCAGCTCTGGATAAAACTGTATGCCCACGATTACTGCTTTGCTAATTGGTGTTTGGGTTTTTTGAAAACCAAAATTGACAGTCATAAAATCGAGTAGACATGCAGTGAACAACGTTAATTTATGTAACTCAACTCTTATTCTTGAGGTAACTCAGTTAATCGCGTTTTTGATTCATTTTAGGTTCAGCGTTTCTGGGTTTTTTATGTTTATTGTGACTTGGTTGGTAGCTGGGATTTACATGTTCTTGAGTTTGGTAAGATGTATTATCGTGTTCACTTTGTTTTAAGCTTAATTGTAATCTTATTTGTTAGCGATTTTTCGCTGGTATTTACACTTACCAGTCGCAGGCGGGCTTCCTGAATCAAAGTCTAAAGTCGAGTTTTCAAATGCAGCGTCATCTTAAATAATTAAAGTGTAAATTTATATTTTGTTTAATATTATCTTCCCTGTTTGATTGGGTAAATTTTAATTTTATTATGTCCTTATTGCAACTGTAAAAATTGTGTTTGCTCATGTTCTTTGAACTATGTATTTGCAGGTTATCAGCGACTTTTGCGTAGATCCTGCGTATTTTTTGACCTCACTAGTCAACGACAGCAACGCACAAGATACCGTTAACTATTATGTTGATGAATGTACCAGAGCATCAGCGAATTATACACCGTCTGTATCTGAAAATACTCTTACTTCGGTAAACATGTTGTGGTTTGCTTGCTGGTGATGATAAACGTGTGAAACTTGCCGCTGTCTTTTGGTTAAATGACATATTTGCCTGCTGTAGAAAAAAACGTTAATGTGGAACTCTCGCATAGCGTGACGGTTGGCTAGGATGGAACTCTCGGACTTGGTCTACTCCATCTCTGCATGTTGCTGTTTTCAGCCAACGCTGACACTTAGCTATAGCACTTAACGTTTTGTATTCTTCTCTGCATATTTAAGTGCTAAATAAAATGTAATTTAGCATTTAATATAGTCGAAGTTTGTATTCTAAGTATAGTCTCTGACCGTGTGTTTCGTAATGCTTTGCAAACGTTTGTAATGAGTAATTTTTAGGCATTCCGTTATTTACGGCTTGACATTGTCAAAGGACAATCTGCTGTGATTGAAGTGTCAGATATTATGTCTAACATAACCAGACATGCGGAGGTAGTGATGTTTTTAAGTTAAATAATAGGTATATTTAAATTATGTAATCTAAATTAAAATTTGTCAGTGTCGTGCTTTCAGTTTTTTGAATTGTTTGCTTTTCAAAGTATTGACGCACTTTAACAGTTAAAACGAGTCTTCACACTAGGATGCAACAGAAATTCCGTTTCAAATATTAAAGCATTTTTACTATTTGATTGCGCCCTTCATACGACAGGAACAAGGGTACGTGTGTACTTTCCCATACAACAGGGTGCAACCGGAATTCCGGGTCCGGTATTTCTTTCACCTTCCGGTTGCGGTAAATTTTTACCGAAATTAAAAATTCTGGTATTAAAATTTGGTCGGTGGAAATTAAGATATTTTACTAAAAATGACCGTAACAATAAAACGGATTTTATTAGTATAGTATGCAAACCTTTTGACAATCACCGAAAATATACCATTGAAGGTAGATTTCGCTTCCGTGGATTATGAAAATCTAAAATATAGCAAATAAAGTGAATTCCTATCTCCAACTAGGGTTATTTTACCAATATTGCAAAAAAGAAAGTTAAAATGAATTTGTCGGTGGCATGTATTTTTTATTTTGCAGTTGCACCCTGTCACACACACAATGACTTGACTCGTAAAATAGGCAGAGGCTTAGATTAAGAGGTGCGCTATACTTGTCGGGTCGCGCCTAACAGCGCCGCAATTGAAAAAATTTTGTTGAAAAATTATGATATGGTTTCTGGTTTCATGCGTAAATTTATTTGCGTTACCGTTCTGTGCCGGTCGGCACCGGACATCATTACAATAGTGAAAAAATACGCTCAAAGGCTTAATATTTATCCCAACTGTACTTAGGCTTAGTAAAATAATCAGTAGTATGAAGGAAGCTTTTGTCTTCTATCAAGTTAACATTACTGTGGGGAAAGTAACAATTACCGGAACGCGTTATGGCCGTCTGTCTGCATACCTGGCTGAAGTTCACTTCAATGGTTTCAGATTACCAAACTGTTGTCGGAACTAAGTAAATCTCTCACGTTTGTCTCGCAACGAAGTCTAGGGATACTCGAAGCGTATTCGGACTGCGCCCTAGTGGGCGTGCACCTTCGAAAAGTAGACACAGGGTTTTGCTTTAGTGCTATGTAAGTCTCGTGTAAACGTCAGTCGTTGATCATACTACTTGCAACCTTATTGTAAGGTGTTTGCACATGCAACTTGCAACAGTAACTTTTTGTGAAACATACGTTTACTTTATATATGTATAAAATTAGTGCAATTAATTGCATAGATGACTTCAAGAAATCAACGCAGTTAGTGTATATGCGTAGCTGAGTAACGTTAATAAATTATTTCCATTTATAAGGTTAATGCTTTTTATGCTAACTGGTAACGAAATTCTATTTTGTGGTTAAGTTTAGAATGCGGTTCATGAATTATTGAAAATTGAAAATTCGTACATATAAATAGTTATGTTTGCCAAGTTTCATACGTTTGGCAGTTTAAGTTCTGTTTTAATTCCTTTAATTTACAAAATTTTTTAATTTGTTTTAGCTCAGGTGCGGCTTTGTTTCTGGTCGGAATGGTCTCGCTTGGTGTGTTAATGTG
Organism: Enoplolaimus lenunculus; assembly: GCA_030248215.1. Taxonomy (NCBI): domain Eukaryota; kingdom Metazoa; phylum Nematoda; class Enoplea; order Enoplida; family Thoracostomopsidae; genus Enoplolaimus; species Enoplolaimus lenunculus. The sequence goes on from JASANG010001833.1 coordinate 20,881, forward strand.
CGTGTTGCTTGTTGTGTCAAGTAAAACGTGGAGCGCGTATCATAATAAGTAAGTTTGAAACTGTGTTGACACAAACATTTCAGTAAAGTATTTTGGCATGTTTTTGTAAAAAATGAAGTGTTGAGTTACTTAAACTCGGGACGTATATTTTATAAGGAATAATAGTTTATAGGAAATGTGCAGGATCTTGCGACTAAGATTTGCGCGTAAACCTGATGCAAATTTGGTTTTTAGACCATATTGATTGTGTTTATTCTGTTGACACAGTAGCATTTGACTGGTAATGAGTTCGATTTTCAATTTAGGATGTGTGCTGTACGACGTACATCATATGAGGAATTTATATACTTGTATCGTTAATATGTCTATGCATATAAGTGACAACTGGGTGTTTTCGTTTTATTTAATAACAGTATTTGCCCGAAACACTTTTCAAACCTTGTTATTTTGTCATTTTTAGTGCGGCCTAACCCACTTTGTGATTTTTTCAAGAAATTTTGGGCATTGACCAAAAAATTTCAGACGGTAATTAAAAATTAAAAATGACGTGAACTTTTTGAGTTATATGCAAGAACTTACCCCATCGATATTTTTTGACAGAACGTCATTCTTCGTTTCAAAATGCTGGCGGCACAAGATTGCTGTTGTTTATCGCTCCATGCTTCGTTGGAAATGTAGGTTGTGATGGTACCCTGTTTCGCAGGCAGCCTGTACAGCCCTTTAAGAATTATGGTAGGATGGCGCTATACATTGATATCCGACGCCGTCCGTCAACGTGCGGTAGCGTACGTCAATTAATCGCGTACCATACCGTATGGTGACGGACGGCGTCGCCGCACAACAATTATAGCGCCACCGATAATATTCAGCTAGGTGCCAAACACTGCCGTATGTTTTAGACGTTCAGTTGAGTATGTCGAAGTTGACGAACAAGACCCATTCTTGAACTCGGCATCGACTCGACACCACCAATATGATTTACGGCCGAGCCCAGGGATCACGGCAGATTTCTACGGTACACACATGTTCAATCCACGATCGCGTGACCTATCGATCAATCGTCTCAGTCGAGGGGGCAATGGCGCCACGGGAGGCATCGGGGCAACTAATACCGAAACTGAAAATGTTACTGGATTGACAGAGGAACCGGCTTCGATTGATAATCGGGCTGGAAATAGCTATGGCGGTGATGGCGGACCGGCATCGAATGGAGCGTTGGATAGCGGGTATCTGCGGGTGACGCCTATACTTTTTGATATTTTACTGCCGGCCAGCACCACGCGAGAATGCGCATGAATGGCGACATAGATCCGCGTAGTTTGTAAAAAAAATTTCGACTTGCGGCCGCGGCCGGCGGTTTATGGCGCCGGAAAACAAGTATAACGTCACCCTTTACGATGCTTTGTTTTTAATGCAAAAAAGAAAGTTTCAACTATTATAGACTAGGTTCTACGTTAAGCGAAGAGCCGTCTAAATTCTATAGTCAATAATAATGTAACGGAATTCATGTTAAAAATAATTGTTGTTTAATAGCCTAAGCAGATAGTACGTATCTGTAAGTGGGTGTAGTCGTTTTTGGTCGATCGATTTAAGACTTACAATGCGGTTTGTTTTAGCACTGACGCTGAAGGTCTTCCTGCGACGCCATTATGGTTGCGTAGCTCTCCACCTCCTGCGGTAAGATATCTTGAAGCATTCTTCTGAATCATGTACCTATAATAGCGCTACTATAAGTCTAGTTGAGGTAGATTACAAAATGTGAGCAATATTACAGACAGTGTCATCCAGTCAATGATTTTTAAACCCGACCCGCGCTTTACCCACGTAAATAAAAGTTTTATCCCGTGGATATACAACGTTAAAAGCTTCTGTCCGAAACCCACATTTTACCCGTGCTTGAATTCTTCACCAGCATTTTTAAGATATCATTACGGCTATGTTTTCATTATCGCTCCAATAAAATTACATGTCATGAACGTTTATCCGAGACAATCAAACCCTAGTAATTAAAATACCAGAACAACACTGCACATAATTTCATTGGTGCGGAAGGCTGATAACTTTTGACTCATCTGATACAAATATTTACATGCGGATTGTCTCACTTCTAAAATTCTTTACGCAACCCGCGTTTAGACGTGGGTACCGCAGGTTGAGTCCCACTCTGATCGCACTTATTTATATTTCAGTACGACAGCCTACAACAACATAACAGCAGTGGCAATTACGAAGAACATCCCCGTGGAGGCGGGCGAAAGCAGCAGAATGGGGGACCTCGATATGGTAGAAACAGGTTTTCGCGTCGTTAGAAGTACATTGCTAAAAGCGTCGTCGCTGAAAGTTAATGGATTATATGTACTTTAATTCATTCGTTCATAACGGAACTCTTGAGGTTCTAACCGGAATTAAGGATAGTTTGATTATACGTACGTCTGATTGTGGTTGTGGTAAAAGACTACGCTTGTGTTGGGCAACTAGATGTGAACAAATAGATATTCCGGTAAGGACAACAAGTAACTCCAAACAGAGAGCTTGTTGTGCAATTGTAACTGCATTCATAATGATTGTGTAGGATGTGTGTAAGTGTAAATGTAATAATTTTCTTAATTTTATATGGCGCAAAGATTTGTCAGGTAGTTATATGAAGGCTGGTTTAAGTAATCCGTTGTATTTGGTAGTTTCTTATGCGGTAGGTATAAAAATATATAGTGCAAAGTAGAAAAATTATAATTGATATTACTAAGAGAAGAGAATTTTGAGCGCAGTGTTTACCAGGTGTATTCACTGTTGTATTTTTGTGAAAAACTTGTGTTATTTTGTTTGAATTTTTACGTGCGTGGTTAATATCGTGCTATGATTTTAGGAATACTGACTTTTAAACGAGTAAAACAGGTTAAGATGTGTTTTGTAATTTATTAAGTAGAAAAACGTTGCGGCTACCAGACCTTACGTCGTGTAAATACTGTTTTGACAGCAAAAAATTAGTTGTAACATTTTGTCAAATCTTAAACTAAACAACGAATCCCGATTGCTTATTTTTCGATTTTGTGTTTTTATTGAATTTTAACATGAATACAATCTTGTGAGGTTTCACATTTAACGCGGTTTTCAGCAATTTCATGTGCAACATTCTGCACTTTTCTGTGCGTTTATATGTACACCATTGCAGTGATCTACTAGTGTCATGTTCATAATATGTTTATAATCTTTGACGTTTTTATTGTATTTTTGAGCAAATCGGTACACACTGACTGATTGCACTGTAATGCAACCTGAGGTACCACATCCATAATTCTGAAGTAAGTTTAGTGTTTTATTTATTGTCAGAGGTACGTTGAAATTATGAACTTTATTTTGAATTTATTTCAACTGGTCAAGCTAAGCCAACCAAAAAACAATTAGTCTAAAGCTTAAGCTTACTCTTTTCTAGTTCCACAGAAAAACGTTCCGCCCCTGGTCTTTACATGGGCCAGCTTTGTTTAATTATTTGCAGCATACAGCATGATATGATACGGCACGTATAATATGCAAAAAGTAACATATAATGCATAATGTGTAACAGTCATTGCACGTATACGCAGTACAGATTCTCTACAAGACGTAAACGCTGCTCCAAATAACAGTCAACCTCAAATAATGGGGATGTGGTAGTATACGATTCCAGCTGAATGTCATTGTTACGATTCGAAATTTAATGTATATTTTAGTTGAATTTGCAATAATTCATGCTGAAACCTTATAATAAGACTACTGAAGCATTGAGGTATGTGATTGCGTTCATATGTATGCAATCTTGTCATGTGTAGTAATGTTCCCTGTTGTTGGTTAGTGAGAACTAAGCAGCGTACTCTTCGACTGTAATGGTAAAAAGACGAATGACAGCCTAATGTTTACTAAATTTTTGTATATTTAGTAGTGGTGGACACAGTATAACCCAAAATCCCTACATTTCTTATCTCCGGGTATTATCCGTTAGTCCTCGGATATCCGGATATGAATTTTAACCAAGGTGACGACATAAAATCTGATTTAGTATCAAAATTTGCAAAGTGAAGGTTTATAATCGAATTTTCGCAATCGGTTTTGAAAAACCGAATCCGAGCAAGGCTTGGCAATACCTGTTTGTGTTTTGAAATTGGATTGAAAAGACTGGGCCATTTTGGAAGCGTTTTAGCACTAGCGGTTCGGAAACCGGATCTGTATTTTAATGGATTAAGAATTTGGATAAAAACTCGGTATGATAACAGTATGGCAACAACAGGAGGAAAAAACCGAAGCCGGAGGTATACAATTTTGCCGGAGCCGGAGGTGAAATAAAGTTATGTCATCACGAAAATCAGGAGCGAGAACCATTTAGACACCTTTTATCGCGGGGTTTTTGGGTATGTATGTGAAAAGTAAAAGCGTTCGACTTCGAAGCGTATGTAAACCGAGCTGGGCTCAATAAAGTGTGGTTTTATTGTAACTGTTATAAAGCTATTTTAGGATACAAAGTTGGTTTCGACCATGTACTGGGTATGTTAATTTAAAATTTAGAACGTTTAGCAACCTAAAGCGACTAGTAATAAGTCGAAGACTTGGTGTAGTTTTAACCGGACTGGGAATTGAGTAAGTATATATAAGCTTCCATTACTCAAAATTTAAAAGACTAAAATCGAAATGTGAGACATATTATGCATATTAACTAATGATGAATTATGGTTGTTTTTGCACACTTGCCAATTGTTTTCGAAAATTTTCGGTTTAACAGTGTCCGAATCGTCCGAAAAAATGTGACGGATATGGGATTATTTGTTATATCCGGCGCCCATCACTTAACTTTGGGCTTTTCTTCATGGCTTCTGATTATTCAACTGAACACTGTCAGTGCTGGGAGTCATTTCAGTAATTGCAAATGTTTCATCTTTGCATACTTATATTTATACAGTATTTTTATTTGAAGCATTATACTTATGGGTTCGCGATGCAACTGGGCGCCCGGCGTAGAGGTCGCTTGAACTCTCAATGTTTTGCGTCCGTCGGTTGCAGTTTGTTATGTGTAGTTAGCAGGGTGTAACCGGATGTCCGTTTCTGTTTCCGATTCCGGTAAAAATTGGTAAGCGTTTCTGTTATAAAAATAACGGCAATTCTGTTATTTTTATTGTCCAAATTAGTTACTAATCACGTTTTTATGTCATAATTGTTTGTTGCAGATATGCTAAAATTGTTTGAAATGAAATAAAAAACGAAATTTATTCGGCCAATGTTACTTTAAGGGGCTTAACAGTAGATTAAGGGTTTCCGTTATTTTTTATCTGTTTATACCCTGGTAATTAACTATGTAATTTTTGCTAGCTACTTCATTCATTATCTTTATTGCTGAATAGTGTAAAACCTGGTTTTCTGCTGTGTCTTCATCATCTCCTTGTCCCTTGAAAACTGTCTGAATCTAGGATGCTAACATCGATCATGCAGATTTTACAGAAATGCTATTTGAATGTTAGAATAAATGCCGAAAAGTTTTGACCGTTCATTATCAGTAGCTTGTACTCATACGTATTGTCTATCAATATCATTAAACAGTTTTCGTTTTTATTGTATGTGGCATACGGCGATAGATTCACAGTTACCATATAATTACAAAAACTGCGCATTTCACAGATAACTTAACAATAGTTGGTGAAGGATTCCGTGCGGGGTAAAACCGGATATTCGTTTTCGGTAAGAAGCAGTGTTCGTTTCGGATATAAATACAGAAATTTCTGTTATTTTTACGTTCAAATTTAGTTATAAATTAGTGTATATATAATATATATTATATATATTGATAAACACGGTGATATATAATATATATTGATAAACACGGTGCGATATATAATATTTAACGTCTAAAATGTAAATTTCCGGCCAAAATTATTCCCGCCAAAATTTGAGTTTTCCTGCCAAATTTTGTATTTTCATACCAAAATTTAAATTTCCCGCTATAATATTAGTAATTTACATTGTCTCGCAGTATCATGATACTAACGACACATGTCTGGTAGTGTCATATGATATTCCGCCATACGCAAACTTAGTTACGCAACTGACTCAGTAGACATTTTTAAAACGATCATATAATATTGGCAGACGATGTAGGGAACACAATATGATATTGAAGAGTTCTGTCAAAACACCGATATTGCCCATCATTTTAATCCGCTCGAAAAACATGTTGGATGGAATGGTTGGCTAGATTTCGCAAGGAGCATCCGGATCTGGCTTTAAGAAAACCAACCAACTGTTCGAAAATCGGGCACTTGGTATAGAACAAACGAGGGTTTCAGAATACTTTTCTCAAAATAGTATTCATGAATTCATCTACCGGTGGTGATGAGACAGGTGTGGAAATTGTAACAGATCCCGGGCTAGTAGTTGCTGAAACAGCATCCAACAAGCTGCAAACCATAACATCCACAGAAAAAGGTTCTACAACGACAATTGTATGGTACTGTGGGGCGAGCGGTCAGTTTATTCCACCTATTATAATTTTTGATGGTTCTCGTATTCCCAAATCACCATAATTTAACCGTCTTTTTCCAACGAACTCAATTATTACTGCATCCCAGTCCGGTTGGATTGACCGCCAGTTGTTTTTAACGAGGTTTAAACGCTTTGTGGAAAACTTGCCTCTGAGGCACGATGACCAGCACGTAGCATTGATTTTAGATGGTAACTCAAGTCATAAAACGGTTGAATTGCTAAGCATGTCGTCATAAAATGTTGTTACTGCAGTTCCAGTCACACACTGCCGCTCATTTGCAGCCGCTAGATAAAACGGTGTACGTTCTTGAAAGGAACGTTGTCGTCTGTTCATGATTAACAATCCTGGCAAAGTCATTAATACAAGAACCGATTCGGGTCGCTGTTTAAGCCTGCATATCGTGCATCGGCGACTGCGGAACGCGCGCAGTCGGGTTTTCGAAAATCAGGTCTATTTCCTATCGACCGTGCTGCGATCAACGGAGATGCGTTTACCACGTCCACGGCGCTAATAGCAAATTCGCGTTCATCTAACAACACAGATAATTCCAATTCAGTTACCATTGAAACAGAAGTACAGCAAACAGATAACGGATTGCAGCAGGACAATTTACCTGCATTTCAAATATATCCTGGTTTTGCAATAGCAGTAGATAACGACATTGTGATTGCCGGAAACAACGTGCTGGCACCGATGTACAGGAACCATACTGTATGAACGATTGCGATATGTCCTGTGGTGTCATGTCAAACGAATATTTGCTTTTAGATATATAAGTATGTGCAGATTGAGAGATTTTCGTTGGATGGAGATAAACGTTCTTACTGCATTTAGTCAACTCGCACATAACACTAAAGTGTGGCACGAGAACAGGGCATGTCGTGCAGAATTCAACGTAGCAACGTTCGTGAGATGGCTCGATGCAGGTGCCTATCAACTTAAACTTATCTGTAAATCAGGGTACATCCGTTTATCTGGCTCAAGCAAAAAGTCGACCTTCGTCTCAGTAGGATTACTGTTAAAAGTTGAGCCAATTTCGGTAGTTTGTGAAATTTTTATATTTTGCAAATTTTGCACCGTTTGATGCGTCTGGCTTCAACTTTTGGGTTCTTGTAGAGATCAGGAGTGGGCTGTTTTGTGGAACTGCTACGGCGTAAGCTTGAACCTTGGACCAATTTTTGCATAGGCTTAGGCTAAGGTATAATAGGTTATCCATACACTGGCCAGTGTTACTTTAAAGGCCGTCCCATTTTCCTGAGACAGGAATGTATCAGTACCCGTCCCATTTTGTCGGGACAGCAATGTACCAGTACATTCAAAAAATATTAGTGTTACTTTAAAGGCCGTCCCATTTTCCTGAGACAGGAATGTATCAGTACCCGTCCCATTTTGTCGGGACAGCAATGTACCAGTACATTCAAAAAATATTGGGACAGCTTGGACAGATGGGACAGTTGGTACACACGGGACAGCGGGACAGTTGGGACACTTGGAACAGTTGGACAGATGGTACACTTGGGACAGATGGGACTGATGAGACAGTTGGGACAGATGGGACTGATGAGACAGTTGGGACAGATGGGACGGATGGGACAGACCGGACAGTTGGGACCAACGGGACAGATAGGACAGATGGGACAGTTGGACACTTGGGACAGATGGGACACTTGGGACAGTTGGAACAGATGGGACACTTGGGACAGATATAGGTATACATATATATATGAATATATATGTGTATATATGTATGTATATATCTTACGTAAATATATCTGCCTGTGCATATGTAAACAGGAGCGCACAAGTGTGCACTCCGGGTATATTTGTGTCCCGGGAAATTGGGACGGCCTTTATAGTAACACGGGCCAATACACTTATGCATAGAAATATGCTTATGTCACTACCGAAAATTCCGATGCCAGAAACTGTACAGGAGCCGGAAGTCCATTTTACAGAAACAATAACATATCTCAAATATTTCTTTTTAGTGCTTTTTGAAGTCTAAGCCATTGGTGGATCCAAATAGGCCACCGCATTCTCGGCCCCGCCAACCAGGGCCGGAGCAGCCACCTGCCATACCACCCATTTGAGGGGGCACCTCTAAAGGAGCCCCACCTTAACCGGTTGCAACAAAAACCGCCGAAGTTTTAAAATGCGGTTTTTAGGAGTCGGGCCCATTACCCTCGGCCCGGGCCCGCTAATTTTATTTTTGGAGCACAATATACAAAACATCAAAACATACGGTATTGCCGTTGCAAATCAAGCACTTGCCATACATCTCATTCTGTCGTCAGAAAATAGAATCAAAAATATAAACGTTCCCAAGCAAAACGTCAACCGAATAGCAGGAAAACAATTTTAGAGCGATGTCCAGGTTTTGCGGGCGTCTGATGTGTGTGTTCTGGTCGAGAACTCAGACATAAAGTGATAATAATTAACGATTACAATTCCGAATGGATTGATTTTACCAACAAACTGTGAGTTGTCGCCACCAGCGGATCCAGAGTCAAGGGCGTGGCCATAGGGGTGGGCCAAGGAAAAATTTCATTCTTGAATTAATTGAAACTAGGATGTCCTGTGCGTTTCACTTCCACACAAAAGTTGTTTTTCTATTAACTGAACCGACATTGTTTAGTGGTACATGTACCTAAATTTTCCCTCACGCGCTGTTGTGCGTACTGACTGTTTTTGTGTTCCGTGTATTTTGATCAAAACTGTTGTATAACCAACGCAAGGAGTATTGTGAGTTTCATTGATTATCGCTGTTTACAAATAACGGCAATTCGTAGCATTATCCTTGATCAGGTAAGGGTGATTTTTCCTATAAAAGCATTAACATCTTTATACTATGTTAAGTAGTGATTGATGGCATCGGATATTTTTTCATATCCCGATATCCGCCAATTTTTGCCGGATACTTATCCGTATATCCGTAATTAAATTTCTATTTCCGATAACCGAAACATTTGGTTTAGAAGATTGTTAATGACTAATAAAGACTTGCGTTCACCACCTGAATGAGCATTGCAGGCGGAAACGCCCCCCAAACCCCCAATTGGGGGCCGACCTTTGGGGGCTCCGTTTTGGCAAACTAAAAAGTTTTTTCGCTGACCGCGAAGTGATAGAGTTGTAAAACATTTTACTGAGGGTCCCTTGGACCTGTTTGGGGGGCCGACTATCTTAACGCCGGCTATGTGAATGAGTTGATTTGGTTTGTCTCCGCCTGATTTAAACCACTGCAACAGAGATTATATCGAATGTCATTTTTCTTTCGAACTATATACATGTGATGTTTTACGTTCCAGCAACAAAGAACCACATTCAAATATACTTTAAGCTTAATCGTAGAAACATCAGCTTATATTACTTTTAGTGGTGCTCCGCTCGCATGTTTCACGCAAGACCACAGAAGAGTAAGCTTAAACGTTAAGAATATTTTGTGCTTGGGCTTAGCCTAAGCTTGTCTTGCTTACATTTTTATCCGATATTGATTAAGAATCAAAATGGGGACCCCTTTTTTACCCTTCCCCTCTTATTCGGATCACTACAGTATATGACCAATGTTTACGTTGAGGGGCGAACAATTGTATAACAAAATTTCTAAGCCGAAGCCTCAGCATATAAAGATAAGCCTAAAACTAACTAGGCCTAAGCCTACGCAAAAAAATAAGTCCAGAGTTTAAGCTTGCTCAAATGGAGTCCGCAAAAAACAAACAATGCGCAAGTCAAAGAACATGGACCTAAAACAATAATCTCTTCATTTACCACCCAAAATTGAACTTCTCTTTGTTGTTAACGATCTCAAATTGTCGTTCGATGTATACTTTCGCGTTATCGAAGCCAAAAACGTTTGTGTACTAACAGTTGGTTATGACAGAACTTGAACGCTATTCAGTAGCAGTCACCTAAATGACCTTATCATTTTCATGATTTTCGTTCCACCGTACGTAACAGATTTTGTTACGCCAGCCGAGATGACATTTTTCAACGTTTGCTTAACGCTTGACTCGAATACGATGCTTCGTAATGACCAATCAACGAATGCTGAATAGTTCCGTTGTCGCGATAAAGCAAACAATACTTCTTCCAAATCATAGTTGCGCTTCTGCCTATTGAAACGCAACAAAACGAATTCAAAATATCCAATACTCGATAATGACTGTACACAAGAGTATGCAATTATATCAAAACTTGCTTGTTACAACATGCACCTGGGCGCGTTACGTTCTTGCCCCGCCCCCATTGTACAATTGGCACAAATTTACTTACATTTGAGCCTCAAACGAAACTTTAAAATGTGCATTTTAATAATCTTGTTCCACAAAAATCACTGCTACAGATACACTAATTTCAATCTATCGTTGCTCATACAGAAATCACTGCTACAGATACACTAATTTCAATCTATCGTTGCTCATACAAAAATCACTGCTACAGATACACTAATTTCAATCTATCGTTGCTCATACAAAAATCACTGCTACAGATACACTAATTTCAATGTATCGTTGCTCATACAAAAATCACTGCTACAGATACACTAATTTCAATCTTTCGTTGCTCATACAAAAATCACTGCTACAGATACACTAATTTCAATCTATCGTTGCTCGTACAAAAATCACTGCTACAGATACACTAATTTCAATCTATCGTTGCTCATACAAAAATCACTGCTACAGATACACTAATTTCAATATTTCGTTGCTCATACAAAAATCACTGTTACAGATACACTAATTTCAATCTTTCGTTGCTCATACAAAAATCACTGCTACAGATACACAAATTTCAATCTATCGTTGCTCATACAGAAATCACTGCTACAGATACACTAATTTCAATCTATCGTTGCTCGTACAAAAATCACTGCTACAGATACACTAATTTCAATCTATCGTTGCTCATACAAAAATCACTGCTACAGATACACTAATTTCAATCTATCGTTGCTCATACAAAAATCACTGCTACAGATACACTAATTTCAATCTATCGTAAAAGCTCCTCCAAAATCGCGCCAAACTGCTCATACAAAAATCACTGATACTTATACTCTAATTTCAATGTATCGTTGCTCATACAAAAATCACTGCTACAGATACACTAATTTCAATGTATCGTTGCTCATACAAAAATCACTGCTACAGATACACTAATTTCAATCTATCGTTGCTCATACAAAAATCACTGCTACAGATACACTAATTTCAATCTATCGTTGCTCATACAAAAATCACAGCTACAGATACACTAATTTCAATCTATCGTTGCTCATACAAAAATCACTGCTACAGATACACTAATTTCAATGTGTCGTTGCTCATACAAAAATCACTGCTACAGATACACTAATTTCAATATTTCGTTGCTCATACAAAAATCACTGCTACAGATACACTAATTTCAATATTTCGTTGCTCATACAAAAATCACTGCTACAGATACACTAATTTCAATATTTCGTTGCTCATACAAAAATCACTGCTACAGATACACTAATTTCAATCTTTCGTTGCTCATACAAAAATCACTTCTGCAGATACACTAATTTCATTCTATCGTTGCTCATACAAAAATCACTGCTACAGATACACTAATTTCAATCTACCGTTGCTCATACAAAAATCACTGCTACAGATACACTAATTTCAATATTTCGTTGCTCATACAAAAATCACTGCTACAGATACACTAATTTCAATCTATCGTTGCTCGTACAAAAATAACTGCTACAGATACACTAGTTTCAATCTATCGTTGCTCATACAAAAATCACTGCTACAGATACACTAATTTCAATCTATCGTTGCTCATACAAAAATCACTGCTACAGATACACTAATTTCAATGTATCGTTGCTCATACAAAAATCACTGCTACAGATACACTAATTTCAATGTATCGTTGCTCATACAAAAATCACTGCTACAGATACACTAATTTCAATCTTTCGTTGCTCATACAAAAATCACTGCTACAGATACACTAATTTCAATCTATCGTTGCTCATACAAAAATCACTGCTACAAATACACTAATTTCAATCTATCGTTGCTCATACAAAAATCACTGCTACAGATACACTAATTTCAATGTGTCGTTGGTCATACAAAAATCACTGCTACAGATACACTAATTTCAATATTTCGTTGCTCATACAAAAATCACTGCTACAGATACACTAATTTCAATCTTTCGTTGCTCATACAAAAATCACTGCTACAGATACACTAAAATTTCAATATATCGTTGCTCGTACAAAAATCACTTCTACAGATACACTAATTTCATTCTATCGTTGCTCATACAAAAATCACCGCGACAGATACACTAATTTCAATCTACCGTTGCTCATACAAAAATCACTGCTACAGATACACTAATTTCAATCTATCGTTGCTCATACAGAAATCACTGCTACAGATACACTAATTTCAATCTTTCGTTGCTCGTACAAAAATCACTGCTACAGATACACTAATTTCAATCTTTCGTTGCTCATACAAAAATCACTGATACAGATACACTAATTTCAATGTATCGTTGCTCATACAAAAATCACTGCTACAGATACACTAATTTCAATCTTTCGTTGCTCATACAAAAATCACTGCTACAGATACACTAATTTCAATCTATCGTTGCTCATACAAAAATCACTGCTAGAGATACACTAAAATTTCAATCTATCGTTGCTCATACCAAAAATCACTGCTACAGATACACTAATTTCAATCTATCGTTGCTCATACAAAAATCACTGCTACAGATACGCTAATTTTGCGATATGTATCGTTGCTCATACGAAAATCACTGCTACAGATACACTGATTTTCAATCCTTCCGTTGCTCGTACAAAAATCACTTCTACAGATCATCATTTCAATCTGCTGCGCTTCATATCTATCATTGCACATACAAAAATCACTGCTACAAATTACACTATTTTCAATCTACCGTTGCTCATACAAAAATCACTGCTACAGATACACTAATTTCGATATCTATCGTTGCTCATCCAGAAATCACTGCTACAGATACACTAATTTCAATCTTTCGTTACTCGTACAAAAATCACTGCTACAGATACACTAATTTTGATCTTTTCGTTGCTCGTACAAAAATCACTGCTACAGATACACTAATTTCAATCTATCGTTGCTCATACAAAAATCACTGCTACAAATACACTAATTTCAATCTATCGTTGCTCACACAAAAATCACTGCTACAGATACACTAATTTCAATGTGTCGTTGCTCATACAATAATCACTGCTACAGATACACTAATTTCAATATTTCGTTGCTCATACAAAAATCACTGCTACAGATACACTAATTTCAATCTTTCGTTGCTCATACAAAAATCACTGCTACAGATACACTAAAATTTCAATCTATCGTTGCTCGTACAAAAATCACTTCTACAGATACACTAATTTCATTCTATCGTTGCTCATACAAAAATCACTGCTACAGATACACTAATTTCAATCTACCGTTGCTCATACAAAAATCACTGCTACAGATACACTAATTTCAATCTATCGTTGCTCATACAGAAATCACTGCTACAGATACACTAATTTCAATCTTTCGTTACTCGTACAAAAATCACTGCTACAGATACACTAATTTCAATCTATCGTTGCTCATACAAAAATCACTGCTACAGATACACTAATTTCAATGTATCGTTGCTCATACAAAAATCACTGCTACAGATACACTAATTTCAATCTTTCGTTGCTCATACAAAAATCACTGCTACAGATACACTAATTTCAATCTATCGTTGCTCATACAAAAATCACTGCTAGAGATACACTAATTTCAATGTATCGTTGCTCATACAAAAATCACTGCTACAGATACACTAAGTTCAATTCTATCGTTGCTCATACAAAAATCACTGCTACAGATACACTAATTTTAATGTATCGTTGCTCATACAAAAATCACTGCTACAGATACACTAATTTCAATCCTTCGTTGCTGCGTACAAAAATCACTTCTACAGATACACTAACTTCAATCTATCATTGCTCATACAAAAATCACTGCTACAGATACACTAATTTCAATCTACCGTTGCTCATACAAAAATCACTGCTACAGATACACTAATTTCAATCTATCGTTGCTCTATTACAGAAATCACTGCTACAGATACACTAATTTCCAATCTTTCGTTACTGGTCCACAAATCTACTGCTACAATGATACACTAATTTCAATCTTCGTTGCTCATACAAAAATCACTGCTACAGATACACTAATTTCAATGTATCGTTGCTCATACAAAAATCACTGCTACAGATACACTAATTTCAATCTTTCGTTGCTCATACAAAAATCACTGCTACAGATACACTAATTTCAATCTATCGTTGCTCATACAAAAATCACTGCTAGAGATACACTAATTTCAATGTATCGTTGCTCATACAAAAATCACTGCTACAGATACACTAATTTCAATCTATCGTTGCTCATACAAAAATCACTGCTACAGATACACTAATTTCAATGTATGGTTGCTCATACAAAAATCACTGCTACAGATACACTAATTTCAATCCTTCGTTGCTCATACAAAAATCACTGCTACAGATACACTAATTTCAATCTATCGTTGCTCATACAAAAATCACTGCTACAGATACACTAATTTCAATGTATCGTTGCTCATACAAAAATCACTGCTACAGATACACTAATTTCAATATATCGTTGCTCATACAAAAATCACTGCTACAGATACACTAATTTCAATCTTTCGTTGCTCATACAAAAATAACTGCTACAGATACACTAATTTCAATGTGTCGTTGCTAATACAAAAATCACTGCTACAGATACACTAATTTCAATGCATCGTTGCTCATACAAAAATCACTGCTACAGATACACTAATTTCAATGTATCGTTGCTCATACAAAAATCACTGCTACAGATACACTAATTTCAATCTTTCGTTGCTCATACAAAAATCACTGCTACAGATACACTAATTTCAATGTATCGTTGCTCATCCAAAAATCACTGCTACAGATACACTAATTTCAATCTTTCGTTGCTCATACCAAAATCACTGCTACAGATACACTAATTTCAATCTATCGTTGCTCATACAAAAATCACTGCTACAGATACACTAATTTCAATGTATCGTTGCTCATACAAAAATCACTGCTACAGATACACTAATTTCAATGTATCGTTGCTCATACAAAAATCATTGCTACAGATACACTAATTTCAATCTTTCGTTGCTCATACAAAAATCACTGCTACAGATACACAAATTTCAATATATCGTTGCTCATACAAAAATCACTGCTACAGATACACTAATTTCAATGTTTCGTTGCTCATACAAAAATCACTGCTACAGATACACTAATTTCAATATTTCGTTGCTCATACAAAAATCACTGCTACAGATACACTAATTTCAATCTTTCGTTGCTCATACAAAATTTACTGCTACAGATACACTAATTTCAATCTATCGTTGCTCATACAAAAATCACTGCTACAGATACACTAATTTCAATCTTTCGTTGCTCATACAAAAATCACTGCTACAGATACACTAATTTCAATATATCGTTGCTCATACAAAAATCACTGCTACAGATACACTAATTTCAATCTATCGTTGCTCATACAAAATTCTCTGCTACAGCTACACTAATTTCAATCTTTCGTTGCTCATACAAAAATCACTGCTACAGCTACACTAATTTCAATCTATCGTTGCTCATACAAAAATAACTGCTACAGATACACTAATTTCAGTGTATCGTTGCTCATACAAAAATCACTGCTACAGATACACTAATTTCAGTGTATCGTTGCTCATATAAAAATCACTGCTACAGATGCACTAATTTCAATCTTTCGTTGCTCATACAAAAATCACTGCTACAGCTACACTAATTTCAATCTATCGTTGCTCATACAAAAATCACTGCTACAGCTACACTAATTTCAATCTTTCGTTGCTCATACAAAAATCACTGCTACAGCTACACTAATTTCAATCTATCGTTGCTCATACAAAAATAACTGCTACAGCTACACTAATTTCAATCTATCGTTGCTCATACAAAAATCACTGCTACAGATACACTAATTTCAGTCTATCGTTTTTCTGTTTCAAATATTTTTATTTTAACCCCGGGCATATTCCGTTTAATTAAAATCAACTCTCTCCTTCTCTATGACAATATTGGCTTATTCCAACACCTACATTTTTCCACGTCAGCTTACCCACATTTTACAACACTTTAAGTTGGGGAGATATTTCCAGAAAGAACACGCTAAAATTCAGTTTCGCCCTACCTCATACTTATCAAATAACGTACTTATACGACCAGGCATCGTGCAATTTCCACTGAACCTGAGTTGGTAGCATGACCAAATGGTGATGAATCGCTGTTGGACTAAAAATACATGCATTACTTTCCATGTATATAATTCAACACCTTAAAATTACTTCAAGTCTGCAAATTTTTTTAGTTGGTGTTTGGTTAATAATTTTATAACAAAACACAAAAATTCGCCAAAAATTGTTTTTTAATTTTACAAGAAAACACAAAGATTCGCCAAAAATTATGTTTGTTGGTTAAATCCTGGAAATCAGGTAAAATCTAACTCTGATGAAAAAGACGTCGCATTAATAAAAGGCGGCTCATGTTACTTTAAGGGGCGTAAACCTGGTGGGTCCATAAAAGAGTAGGTTTAGATACTAGATTACATTTTTGCTTAGGCTTAGGCTTAGGAACACAGTTTTGCAACGCTTAGGCTTAGGCTTAAGGTTAGGAATACGCTTAATCTACTGTTACGCCCCTTAAAGTAACATTGGCCATAAAGGCAATAAAACACTGACTGTCACATAGCAGCGGTCTGATACCTGAGATCGTGTTCAATTTTATCACTAGTCGTCGTCACACTCAGAGGCAATTTGGTCAAGATCGGCAAATAGATGTCGTCCATTTGATCAAGACTGGCTTTCACAATGTTTGAAACTTTGTTTTTATCCTAAACACTCAGTGATAATGGATTTACAATGTTAGGTTTATAACTGCAGCCTATATAATTTTATTCTCGTGCTTAGAAGCATGGAGATGAAGACAGGGCCGGACGCTACATTAAATTTCATTCCAAATTTACCATAGACACTGCTTTGCAAGGTACAACTGGAGGTAAAAACCTGGAGCCGGAGGTCAACAAGTTTTGCTGGAGTCAGAGGTAAATCAAAATTAAGTAATGAAAACGATGCTTAGTTTGCTAATTTTAACACTTATCACCTATACTATCAAAAATTTATTTGTAAGCTGTCTTTTTGATAAATCTCAGCATTTAAACCTTTCAACGTTGGCCCCAATTTACAAAGAAAGTCACTGAATGGCACAACTCGTTTAAAAACCCGACCAATTTCACCACCGAAACTGAGGAAACTGCGGAAAATATTCTGCCAGAGAGCAGGAAGCAGACCTTTGATTGTGCCCAGCTGTCTTATTATTCACTCTAGTTTATTGAATTGTGTTAGCGATTTACCTGTACAATGGAAAAACCAACTGTTTAAATACGCTGCAGCCGCCAAGATTAGACAAACAGTGGCACTAAATTAGATACAACCATAAGTTGGGTTGAACCAAAACTCGATTTAGAAGGCACGAGTCTTAACTGAAATTTATGCTGAATTTCAGTAACGCATGTATTTACACTGCAAAAAATGTTGAGCCAAATTGACTATCTCCGAAATAGGCTTTTCAGGACTACACAAACTGAATCAAATACGACTACACAATCTGAGTCAAATTCGGCTCACTCGAGTCGCCCCGAGCTTGACTCAGTTTGTGTAGTCCTGAAAAGCCTATTTCGGAAAGAGTCAATTTATCTCACCATTTTTTGCAGTGTAGCTACAAATTAAACCAAACGTATACACATAAATCTTACTGGAATAACAAACACAAAGTACTTACTTCCCCGACGAAATTTCGAAAATCACCATTATATGATAGTCCAGCAAGCTTAACATAAAAGGTTTCTTTACTAAAATGTTCCGGCAGAAGAAGGCAAGTAGCATGAACAGCGCTCTAAAAAAGTACATCGAACTGTCAGGCCGGTTGATATTTCACGGACACGTTACCCGTTTGCCCAAGCCTAAGCCTAAAAAAATCTAAGCGTAAGCCTAAACCTAATCCAAGGCATAAGCCTAAATCTAAATCGAGCCTAAACTTTGCGAACTAATATATTCATCCTTGCAGGTTGAACCTCGGTCTACTTCTCAACCGGGAACAGTACCTATTGCCTGTTACCGACAAGTTGTAAATAAGCGAAACGATACGTCTATGATAAAAATAATACTACAAAGAAAACGTTCACTACTGATGATGCTATAAATTTCCCAGGTTTTGATCCTCAGATTGCAGTTACAAATCACATTGGCAACCTGCGATATGTAAAGTTGCAACACTTAAAAATAAATACCCGGACCCGGATATTTCTATTAGAAAATCCCAGACCCAAATTTTTCTGGAAGAAAAGTTAATTTTATTCCCGGTATTTTGTCCGGGTATTTTTATAATACCCGGACCTGGAATGATTTGTTGTAAAACCCCGGTCCTGGAATTTTTTGAACCAAAAACCAGGACCCGAACCCGAAATTTTTCGGCAAAAAATACCCGGAATGACCGGAATACTCGGACCCAGGTCCAACTCTACCGATATGCGCCTTAACTATATACCCATTTTAGAACACGGGCTTTAGAACAATAACAAACTTACCTTTAGATTTCGATCTATAGCATCTTTCAAACTCATCTGATCCGACATCAACCTAGCTGGATTTGAGTGACTAGAGGTAGACGAGGTAAGATGTGCGTTTTTTCCGGTTTCAATTTCGGGAGGAACAATTTCCAAGACAGGTTTGTGTAACCGACCACTGATGTATAAAGTTTCCCAGTCGAGTAAGTCAGATATTAGTTGGTTTTCTGATATTACACTGTACTTAAATCTAGCAGGTGCAAGCGGCGCCGGCAAACGTAGTAGTGTATTGCAGTAACAGTACGCGTTGTACGATGTTTGAAAATGAGACACTGCTCTAGCACCCACAATGCGACCTATAATAACAAAATATATCGCTTTTGTACACTTTCATTAACCAGTTCTCGGCCTATGTTAGTTATAGGTGCCTGCCGATTTCTAGACAAGGGAAACTTGACGACTTAGACAGAGACGCTTAGGCCTAGGTATAGTTTTCGAAACATTCAAATTTTGAATTAACTTAAGCTAACAGCATGTCAGTCAAAGGCTTCACAATAAGGAATGTGTACGGTCCCATGAATATCAGATCGTGAGAGTCGATAATCCTAGTGGGGGGTGCCCTCGACCCCTCTAGCATCACGCTTGTTCTGCCTTGTATATATTCGGCTAGAACTGTACAACTACAAAAAGTTATTTGCTGAGTACAAGTTACTGTGAATTCTACATGCGCTTACCTGGAAGAGAGTAATGTTTGTTGTTTTTTGCAAGGTTCATGCGGTGCCACGAGACTGGATCTCGAACAACGAAAGCAAAATCGATCATATTCGCTTTACTTTGCGCTAATGTTTGGCCTAAAACGAAAATATATTTGCAACAATAATTGTATATTGCGCCAAAAATTTATGAAAATAATAGTTATATATTGCCATTTTATCTTTAGCATCATTTACCAGTAAACACATATTATGGAAGTTTTCAATTTGCACTCAGGATATAGTATTGCTGCACACTAAATTTTTCAGATATATCTAACTCAGCGTATCCAGAGTAAAGGTCTAAGACACTAAAACGTTTTGTCGACTCAGCATACAGAGTCACATACCCAACTGTTTGAACACGCCAGATCCATAAG
This sequence comes from Enoplolaimus lenunculus, assembly GCA_030248215.1. Classification (NCBI taxonomy): domain Eukaryota; kingdom Metazoa; phylum Nematoda; class Enoplea; order Enoplida; family Thoracostomopsidae; genus Enoplolaimus; species Enoplolaimus lenunculus. The sequence goes on from JASANG010001833.1 coordinate 41,300, forward strand.
CAAAAGCATAACTGACTCCATCAAGAGGCACCAGATCTTTGACAATATTTCTCAACGTTTCCGCATTGCGAACAGCGTTGTTACAGTCAGTCATACTCTATATAAAAACACTACAAAATACCAGCAAACACTTTAACATCTATACACATTCGGATTGTAATCAACGTGTCACCGACCGAACGATGCCCTCAGATCCGGCAGAAAATCAACCTCAGACTCCAGTAAAATTGTTGCCAAAGACTTTAACAAATGTCAAAAACAATTTTTTATTACGTTTTTTGCAGGTATCTGGAGTTTTGTCTTCGTCTCCGGTAGAATTTTTAGCCGGCAGTTTTTGGATTGACATTTTTCGTACTTTTATAAAATTAATACCTTTCAATGTGTTTGTTTGTAACTTTGAGGCAACTTTGTAAGAATTTAATTGCCGATATTTATCAAAAACGCGCCTTAAAAACAGTTTTAGCAACATTTTGCAAACTGTTGTTAAAATTTGTATATTTATTAGGTATTTCATTACTTAATTTGTTTCACCACCAACTCAGGAAAACTTTGATGACCTCCGGCTACGGTTTTTTCACCTCCGGCTGCACCCTGCTTCTTTTGGGATTTATACCGTTTAATGATTGTGTACTTATAGCTTGATTCGTTTTGGCAAATGCTTGTCCAAATTGCTCATCACTATTCAGGCCGTAAAGTTACAGCCTGGTGGCAATGATTGACGAATTGCGTCACTCGAATATAGTGTATGGTACTATAAAGTTTCAACTCGCACTGCGGAAATTTCATACTTGAAAGTTTGACTGTTGACACTGTTACTAAATAACCGTATTTTCGCTCATGAACACTCTAAATCATCGAGTATATATAAACAAAATATATACAAATAGTATTTGAATAATAACAGGGTGCAACCGGGTATGAAAAAACTCAGGGGGTCGAGGTCGTCAACTCTGTCGAAACCGGAACCATCGCCGTAAGTTAAATAAAATTAAACAATAAAAATTTACGTTACACTTTGCAACATTTACGTTACACTTTGCAAAATTTAACCAGTATCTGCAAAGTATTGGCAAAGATTTACATTTAAACATTTTTTTCGATAAATTTCAGCAATCAAAGGTTCCAGATAGCCGAAAAGTCGCAAATAAACTTCATGACAGGTGCACCTTTTCCAGAAATGCAGAAAACATCACTACCGAGATTTCCGGAACCTTGGACAAAAATTCTACTGAGTCGCACGTCGATTTTCTGCCAGACTTCCGGTTATATCCTGACAAACAGCGTGCAACCAGAGTTGAATATACCGGAGCCGGTGTCGTGTAATATTTGGGCCCCCATTATATTTTGATTCCCCTTTAATATACTATATTTGGACCCCCTATTGTATTATATTTTGAACCCCCTAATATATTATATTTTGACCACGCTTATATTTAACCATGACCATTGAGCTTTAAAATTAAGGTGACTTATTTCCATATGATCTTAAAGCTATCTCGCCTCTAAAGACGCCCAATTCACACGTGTTAGCGCGTAGTTATGAATTAAAAAACTTTTCAGCTGACAAGAGCATTTATTCCTTGTGTGAAAAAGCACACTTAGGACAAATGGCGCAGCCAAGACTGTTCAAGGCTTGAGACCGATGTTTTATGGACGATTTCTAATTTAACATCTACTCACTGTAGAGATGTGGCTTCGTTTACCTAATCGAAATCTTGGAGCCTAAGAGCCGGAACACATCTAATAAGATGTGTGGGCGATGCAGCTGCATAGGTTTGTGGCCTTTTGAGCTAAATCTGAGAGGACCCTGGGAGCGTTGCCACTGATCTGTGGCCCCTTGTCCGGTGAGTCATGATCTCAATTGTTGCGGAATATTTGCAGAGGGGAGAGCTTGCTGCAACGGTGCTCTTGTGCTTTTAAAATGGGGTCTAAATACCGAATTATACAGAAGCTTCGGATAGGCTGACATATTGCGGATGCTAGGAAGTGGACACCCAAGTCAGATCTGACTTGGTCAGGGCATGAAGTTTTTCCGATGTACCTTTGATGTTACTTGCCCAAAACTTTTATATGTTTAATTTTTAAAGTTTCAATATAGTGTTTGGCTTATATGTGTAAATTCTATGTATATGTGCTTTCTAATTATTGCAGTTTTCGCTATAAAAGGCTTGTCATACGTTTTGGAAATCAACTGGCGCCAAGTTGTTGTTTAATTTGGCAGTGTATGATTCTATGCTGTACTTTAAATATTGATTTTGTATTTTGGAAAAGAACTTCAATGCGGTGTTGTTTATTGGTGTAATTAAGTTTTCGTCCTGGGCTGATCAGTCGCAGGTAGGAAAGATGACCTGATACATGAACGCTCTTTTTTCACGGAGACCTCAAGACTTGCGTTTAAGTTAGTTAACCTTAAGTTAGTAGATTAATTTTAATACAAGTTTAGTTATGCGTAGCCTAAGTTAGTATCTCTTAGGGGCGGTGCGCGGCTCTTCGCAAATTAGCCGGACGGGCCGGCCAGGTATCCAGTAATCCACCTGGTGTATTATGTGCAAGTCGCTGCGGCGGCCTAGTTTTGCCGGTCCGGTTCCGTACAAGTCCCACATACTTGTAGCAGTTTGTCATGTGTTGTGTCCGTGCAGCCTACCCTAATAGCCGGAATGTTCCGCCTTCGCTTCTCGGAGTGGCAGCGAAAGGACACTTTATCATAGCACCCTCAATCGACCGACCGTATCCCCCTACGGAATTGCACCAGCGGCTCCGCCATTTGATCAAGGCGGCATGGATGTAGCTAGTCCTTTCGCGAATGTGTATGCGGTGGGGGTGAGCACCTGGTATCTAAGGACATTCACCGGGGGACCTGATGGTCTAGCGCTACACTTCTTTGATGGGGACTCGCTGTCGGGATCCATGTTGGCGAGTTTCCTGATGGTGGGTGAGGCTGTTTACCCCCGTTGAATGTTCGGCTACCCTTTGCTTGCTCTTATCGGATACACACTAGAGTTCGCGGAAATTCGTGATTACCTCCAAGAATGTCGACTCAGGATGTATCCATTCCGGACATGGCAGACCTCTCGTCCTGATAACAGGATACCAACACTAGTGAAGTTAAGGTTGTTGAGAGTGGGCTGACAGCAATTCTAATTTCCACCTTTAATTTTACACTCACTTTTTAGAAAGCGCAATACATACTGTACAATCAGTAATCATGGGCATTCAAGTTTTTAGTAATTTAGTAACATATGTGCGTACATTATCAAAGGGGTTAAATCTTGGCGAATATGACACAAAGGCATTAAAGTGAAACTTTCGCAAGTCATGTGCTCGGTTTTCAGTACAAACAGTCGATGAAACGCTTGAGAATAGTAAGAATTGTGGTTGGTAGCGAGATGAAAGGTAAGGTTGTACGAGAGCTACACAGCAGCGATGCTGGCTGTAGCCAATAATATAATGGGGGTCAAAAGATAATGGGGGTCCAAAATTTAAAATGGGAGTCTAAATATGATGGGAAGTGACAATATTATACGACACCGGAGGTCAACAAAATTTGCCGAAGCCAAAAAAATACGCCGGAGCCAACAATATGGAGCCGGTGAAGCGAAATTAGCTAACATGTTTAATTTGCTAATTTTTAGCAAATTGGATGCTCAAACGTTGTTTATACCACTCTAGCTAGATATTGCGTGACCCGAATCAGGGTGGGCTGATATTTGTTTGGCCTCTCCCTCCAGAGGGTACCCCCCTGTTATTCGGTTACGGATTGTGGCCATATTACATTTAGGGCCGTCTAAAGTTTCGGCCCATGTATGGAACAGCGCCGGAACGTGTTCCGGCCGGACTGTAATAGAGTAAACTTAAGCTTTAGATTAATTTTTTTACTTAGGTTAGTAATATGCTTATACTGTTCCGGCCTTGTTCTATACATTGGTCAAAGTTTCGAACACAAATTATTTGCTTCTGGAGTCATTTATGCGCTGTAATCAGGGCTAATTGACATGTATGCACTCTAATTAGGGTTTAGGGACTCTATCTGCTTACGGACACTAATTTAATTAGGAATACTGATTCCTTTTGATTGGGACTCAAAATGGGGACGCCCTTCTTATTACCCCAACCACTAATTCGGGCCACAACAGTAGGTTCAAATTCGTTCTACAAATGCGAAATGACGGCGTGCAGCTAATTTAGCGGGCGTCTTATTTTGGTATTAAGGTTCCGCTGATGTGTTATATTTAATTGTTTGCAACTAGACTATAATTGTGCATTACTTTTCTTTCCAATAAAAAAAGAGTATCTATCAACTCGAAATCACTAGACACACTATTCTAGTCTTTATACAGTTTTTAAGTAAAATATACCAAAGATTTACTCAAAGAATGGTTAGTGATAAACATTTTTCAAGTGACGTGCAATGTAAACACAAATGCAAGTCTTAGTAGAGATATGTCATATAGAATGCAAGCCTACTCTTTTACAGACCCACCAGAAACCGGCACGGCCCTAGAAGTAACATGGGCCCTAAATATGGTGCTGCGACCTTGAATTAAAACTGCTTCAACAGTTGACCAGAACAGTAAGACGTGCATGTTTTTTAAACATAAATTTAATCTACGGTAATTCCGTACGAAATATGACTACTTCGAGCAGCATAATTCAACATTTTTCAAAGGACCACAACATTTTATACTTAGGAATAGAACGTCTCATTACAAGCAAAGTAAACTTTATAATCTTGTGAACATGTTCGCCTAAGCCAGAAACCAGACTTCTTCAAAGAACATAGGAGTTTTGATCATTTGCAACCTAAAATTATTACGGCATAGTTCAAAAAGTATAACATTTCGCAGCTGATACTTTTAATAGAGGAATATATAGGCACAAAACTAAAACACAGGCAGCTATACTAAGCAAACATAACCAATAAGCAATATAAATAACCAGAAAATGCTTTAGTTGCTGAACCGAATGTTGATAAGCATTCTATCCAATCAAACAGCAAGTAAGACGATCATACAAAACGTGAGAAAACTGTAGCTTTCCAAAAACTCGGCACCAGTTTTACAAAGATGTAATAAATCAATCTACACTCAAAAACAATATTCAAAGAAAAATCGGTCAAAGTTCGCAGACTATAATTTTAGTAACGCCATTTTAAATATCTAGTATTTCCCCTTTTAAAAGCACTTTTATTCTATTCCCCACCACAACCGCAAAATAAACTAATTACACAACTTTGCATAATACCCTGAACAAACCACCATTGATGTACACATAATATAATTTATATACATACACGAAATCAGGAAAATCAAGTCGAGTCTAACGACTATCCTCGAAATAAATACTTTAATTCATCAAAACGTGTGCCGCAGCTATCATATAAATCAAAATTAGAATAATACTTCTCTGGCTCAATGGAAAATATCATGAAACAGTATATAGCATCACACAGTGGCAAAAAGCGGGTTCACATTACAGCTGTTGAGAGTAGATGTAATGAATAAAATATCTTTAAAGACCACAGTACGTCTCCTATCAAATTAGTCAGTTTTCATACTAGTATATAAACACATAATGAAAAAGACTACGCATACGATAAGTGTTCGACCGGGAGTTCCAGTTCCAGTTTAAGTTCCGATTCCGGTTTAAGTTCCGATCCCGGTTTCATGATTACAAACATTTGCCGCTTTTTGCAACCTCGTTCTGTAAAATAGTTGATTTTACATGGTGGCTTTGACTTTACTGGAGTGACATGATGACTGTTTCGTCAGTTAATATTTGAGGTCAGTATAATTTCGTTGATGCGAGCCATTTTATCTTATGTACTAGTGACTCACCTTAGTAAAGGAAGCCTCTTAGAAAATTTTCATAAAAGTTTCGCTTCCGGTTTAGCCGGTTCGGTTTCGGTGTGCAAATTAGTCCCGGTCAAACCCTGATACTATCGTACCTTAGATAGATGGCTATATCAAAAATGCTACATATACTTCATTCTCTTTAGGCAAACTGGTGAAAAATCCATATTGCAATCGGCTTCTGTCCCAAAGTCCTGGTTCGATTCAGTTTCTTCATTGCGAATTACATTAGATTCCGCGTCGCCGTGGTCCAAGATCCGCTGCTGACCAAGACCTACAGCATCTTGAACCCTAGCTCCAACAGAAATACGATGCACCGGTGTAGTATTAGCATAAATTGCCGCTGCCGGACGCTTTCTACGCGAAGCCCGGCTAACTTCTCGTGCAAAAAAATTTCCAAGCGACGGCTGTACCGCAATAGGGTAGTTCGACGCTTGTGAGGTTAAACTGTTGGGACTATTATTCGCAGATATCGTTGAAACGGGAATCACATTAGCCAACGTAGTTGGCAGAATATTGACCACATCTTCTGCTGTTCCTGTATGACCGCCACATATGCCAGTTCCAAGTTCACCGCATGTTGTAGCAGATAGTCGATATGGCGTTAACGCTGTCGAATTAAAGTTATTGTTTTTAGAGTCATGCGCACAGGATAAGTTACTGCGCGATAACGACTGGCGATTGCACGTTGGTTGTGTCACAGATCCTAAATTAGAGATAAAAATGTTAAGCAAAACACACTAATAAACTGGATGCTGCAAACAAAAACGAAGTCGTTCAAACCGAACAACATTATGTAAATAAATATCATAAATAAAAACAATATAAAACGAAACGATTATATCGAACTGAGTTGCAAGATTTAAAAGTAAATACTCGGAGTGTCCGAACCTTCCTGCGAAAAAAACGGCATCAGACTCCGGTATTTTTTCTTGCCGGATATTTGTTTAAAAATTTAAAAAAATTGAAACTGATTGACTTAGATTGTACTGCAGTTCCATATCGGTGTGATTGAAGAAAGACTTTTTTGCAAATAAAAATTTGTTGAAGGTGTTGTAATTGTAGAATACTAAAGCAAAAACTATAACCTTAATTTTGAGCCCACTCTTTGTATAGCGAAAACAATAGCCTTAATCCTAAGCTACAACGCTATTTTATAGTACCTTGAAAAAACTGGATGAAGGACCGTAAAAGAAGACGGGCCAAAAAAATGCAACTAAACGCAACCTTATACACATGAAATAATGGAATAGGGTAAGTGTTAAGCTTTGTCCCGTAGCGCGCTCAAACAAAAGTTCAAACAGTAATATGGTTTACTAAACCAGAATACAAACTAGAAAGGATTGGCTCCGGCAGTTTTTGGTATTCGGTTGCACCCTGCAACATAGGTACTATCTAGAACACTTATTCAACTAAAATTGAGTCTATTTTGCTACGTCAATTATATACATGTACGCTGAACCAGTATCGAAAGACCGATTGTTAAATTACAATATTGCATAAACAGACTGTATGAACCACGTGTAAAATCTACATGTGTAGCTAATTCTATGTTTTATAATCAGTTCAAATTACCTTTATCTGCCAATCCTTGGGTAAAACTCCCGTTGAATACTAACGCTTCTTTAAACATAGCCAAATGTTCCATACTAGAGAAATTAGGTCCGTAAGGTCCGTGCCCCATTGAACTGTACTGACACGCAGGTGCAGACATAAACAGCTCGTTGTTACCTTGGGTGCTACCTTGTGGCGACGCTAACCGATAAGACGCAGGGTTATGTTGAAAAAAGTGCAGCTTTGCATTTGAGCGATTACCTGTCAAAATATAGGTTTTATAAATTTTTTAGAAATATTTACTTATATACGTATGTACCCAACGCCACAAATCAATTTCTGTATCGAATATATACATTGGCAGGCACAAGCACGAATTATGTTACCATTAGAGCACCACTTCATTTCACGGATTTACACCAAAACCTACAAAAATTATTCAGAAAATTACTACCGGAACCGGAAAGTAAAAAATGCATGCCCCAAAAAATTCATGTTAATTTTCTTTTTGCTGTATTATTGGTGAAATAAATTTAGTTGAAGATAGGTATTGACGTAATCTGATGTATTTTAGATTTTCCTTAACCATTGAAGCGAAATCTACCTTCGATAGTTTATTTTCGGTGATTGAAAGGTTTGTATATTAATCGAATTAAATCTAATTCATTTTTATCGTCACTAAATGAAAACATGGCTTTAAAAAGCAATCTTAAAGATTAACAATTTTGATAAAACGACCAAAACTTAATATATACTTTCGGAATTTTGAATTCCGGTAAAAACCAGAACCGGAAGGTTGGAAAAATGCCGGAGCCGGAATTCCGGTTGCACCCTGCCCTGTATACGGTGTAATTCGCGAACCCACTACATACGTTACATCGTTTTAAATATGTTTAGCTGGCCAAACGGAAAGTGCTACTGCTAAGTATTTATTCTATGATTATAAATTTCAAAAACCAATAAATATATAGGTATGTAACCGCACTAATTACTTGAGCGTGGAGGTGGTGTTTTGCCTGACAAAAACCCAAGCAAATCTTCACGGTACAGTTGCCGTCTATGCTGCCGTTGCAAAAACGTAAGCAATTTTCGAATCATTTTTCGCCGACCAGATTGACGACCAGCGTCCCATCCGCGGCGGTTTGAGTCCAAGCTGTCTAAAATAAATTAACTACATACCAACGTATCATATATATTTTGAAATGGAAACGTGTGAGTTTTACAAAAGTAATGATCGGAAACATATGTATGCACCATTTACCTTTCATTCCTAAATAAACTTTCGCCAAAGTCTGTAATAAACTTGGAGACATGCAAAACCACGGCAGTAGTTAAACTTTCCTTTGCCACCCTTACCTTTATATAACTGAGTAGCACGACTAGCCGCAACTTGAAACAGAGGCCACTGTGGATCTGAAACGATAATTTTGAATTCTATATAAAATATATCCATATCTTTACTGCGCAGAACACTAAAATATTTGCACTACGTATATGTAACCGGTCAGCAAACATACTTCACTATATACTTTCAACCTTAACAATCAATATTAAAATAGATTAAAGGAATATACCTGCCTATCTGCTATGCCTATGACCAATGTATCGAAGTTGGCATTTGCTTTTGTGCATTTAAATGTATAAACAAGTGTTGCCAAATGTATAACATAACACTTAAATGTCAAGCATGTGTGTGATGCAAACCAGCAATTATTGTATTATATATAGCTCGCAAGCTATATTGACAAACTAATTTAAATAAGTATATATGCATATGTAGACAAACCAATTTCTAATATAATAAGAAAACAGAAGAGCCGCATGCGACCAATCTAACGCAATTTTACCTTTGTATAGTTGAGCTATTGCGTGAGCGGATGACTCAAATCCTTCCCACAAGCCTGCAACAGGTTCAGACGCACAATATTCTTCATCGGATGAGCTAGATCCCGAACCAGGTTGAACGCCTTGTCCATACCGATGCTCCAGCTCATCTATGCATTGACGTTCGAAGCCTGACCATTTCGGGCTTACGTTACCGCCTTGTGTGACATCTTTGCCATTTGAAAGCGTTCCTTTACGTGTTGAATTGCTGCTATCATCTGCGGCTGATTTGTCATCCATCACGTTATCAACACACAAACATATAATTAGTGGCTACATACAACACAATGCTGTTTCCTATAGCGAACACAAGCAGAAAATTAACACCTCAATTTGTTCAGATATCTATGTAAATTGACCTTCCTTCGGCAAGCGGCGATAAAATCAGGCAACATTTTCGCAAAAATTTTGGTATTCTTAATCAGCTCAACCTGGAATTCTAAAAATATATCATTTTGCTATGCATCGGGAAGATTGCCGACTTTTGAAAGTGTTTAATTCTGTTTTCTATTTGTTCCTTGTTGGCAATATATCCTCGAACAGGCGAACCCGCGAATCTCCGACTCTGCGCCCAAAAAGGATACACCGAATGAGAAACGCATTAGATACTTCATAGATCATCATTCTCTAGTTCGAAATTTACAAGATTTGTCACTAACTGGTAATTAGTGCAACATACTTATACGAATACACGCATAGATTACAGACAATTCTGCCATCATCAGACACAAAAACCATACTTAGCTATGTGTTTTGCAGAATACATGAAAACTTGGTTGCGCCATTGCGTAAGAGTGGATAATAGTGGCTTGCTTGCCCGGACTTATAGTACAAAGGCCGACATAAGTCATGTTTCTTAGACCCAGTCACTCTTTATCAAGTGGTATGCAAATGGGTACATTCTATGTAGAAAGTAATGAACCACTGCGCGTTGCATTTATACCCTACTTATTTAAAGTAGGGTCAAAATTTTCCGAGAATGAAATTCGTATGCTATTAGAGCGCTGAAAAGTGGTTCGCTTATAGTTTTAATAAAATTTAAAGTGTAGTGAGTGTACAATAGACTCCTAAACTACGAATGGCAAAAACACCACAGTGCTGGTACGCTACGCACTATGCACAACAACAGGTTGCAAACTGTTGTGATAGTCCACTCTTGCTAGAGTTATTAAAATGCTTTGATACAACCGACATACGTTATCAGAAACTTTGGAATTTACTTGGTACAGCCATGCCATGCATTCTACGGGACAGGTAGCTTGAGGGAACGTTCTAAATATCAAACACAATGCTGAAATGCTATTGGTAAATATTGTTTTATTTTTCTTGCATTCGCTTTTGTTGCGATAGAAATCGCATTTTGTTAATACGATAGGATCGAACTTCATTGCTTTAGTTTTTTCACAACTTTCGTTTTGCCGTAACGTTTGCTCAGTGAGATACCAGGAATTCAAAATGTTGTCTTTCTACCGACTAGACTCAAGAAAACCTGCTTTTGTTTCGAATTAACCCACAAAATTGAATTTCGAAGCCAAACAAAAGCTATGACCTGTATGATGGTCAAAAATACTGATTCTAAACATCACACAACTTTTTTGTTGTTTAAGTTTGCTCACGGCTCAACGGCTGCTGTCTTCAAACGGGCACTGTATACCGAAATTTGAAATAAAACTTAAGAATTACTTTTCAATCCTAAAAACTTCATGAATATGAGGTCTAAAAACCAAAACAAAAAACTATGGGATATGAAACATGCCTCTAACGGCAAAGATCCCAGTCGGTCGGTCAAGAAACGCAATATAAAACGTGTCTGTATTTCTATTTACATTTTCTCAAAAAAATTGGTTACGTTACTTGCGATCGAAAACTTGAATTTACTGCATATGCAATATATGCATCTTTCTGCCAATTTACTAAAACCAGTAAACAATTCTCGGTCTTGATGCGCAAAGTGAATAAGATATTTACGATTTCATTATCGTATTCAAAAATTCCTATTGTCTGCTATTGTGTGGGTGACATTGCTATTCAATATCATATGATATACGAGGTATTGTCTGTGAATATCATATGAAATGTTTTCAAATGTCTGCATACTTGCGGTAACATGCCCAAATTGTCCTGTTGAATATATATGATGCTAGAATTTGAAATTTAAATTTTTGAATTCTGAAGCTTTGGTTCTAAGCGTTTTTGCGTCGGAAACGATTTGCAGGCGTGTATTTGGTATTTAAATCACGTTTGCCCGTTTGCCGTCCAACTTTCCATTCATTCACTAGGTAAAAGTGCCCCTAGAAGGGACATATTGTGATATGTTTCGCTTGAAGCATGTAAAAGAGTTTGAACAAGGGTTAGTTAGACCATGGATCAGTAGGTAATGCTTATAATATTAGCTCCACTACTTCTATGAAAATAGTTGTCATCTATATCTTTGACGGCTGTCTTTCAGTGTTAACACGCTTACGGTCAGTGAAACAAGAAACATATGGGCCCAACGAACTTCAAAGTATTAAGCTATAAATTGACCCTATGGGTTTTAAAGCGTTCTAAAGTACAACGCTCAACATGCCTTTCGTATAACAGTCAGTTGCTTTTTAAAAGTTATTCCAATTGAATGCCAGCAGAACATGTTCTTTGAAATATTTAGCAACACTATATGTCACAGCACTGAACACAATTTGAAAAAGATTCTCGATTTCATATCATCAGAATGTCGTGGTAAAGAAAGCTAACATAGTCAAGCACATTAGGTGTGACATTTTTTATCCGATAATCAATAGACGCAATTTGTGATCTTGCAATATTAAAATAACTACTAATCAAGTTACAGAAACATAATATTTTGAAACTCAAAAAATATCCTCTTCCAATGAAAAATTATAGACTAGATCACTTATAAACTGAACATTGTAAAACCCAACAAAAACTAAAATTAAACTGATAGGTGATGTCCCTTGGGCCCATATGTTTCTTGTTTCACTGACCGTAAGCGTGTTATCACTGAAAGACAGCCGTCAAAGATATAGATGACAACTATTTTCATAGAAGTAGTGGAGCTAATATTATAAGCATTACCTACTGATCCATGGTCTAACTAACCCTTGTTCAAACTCTTTTACATGCTTCAAGCGAAACATATCACAATATGTCCCTTCTAGGGGCACTTTTACTAGTTTCTTTCTTTTACATGGGATACGGTGAGGTTTTCTAATATTTGCAACAGGATCTTTGTGCGCAATCGTACTCCACTTTTCCTACGTTGCTGCACAACAAGTATAGAGTCACATATTATCAAATAACGTCAAACTAAAGGGAATCGGAACTTTATACGGACTTTTCGTCGTACTAAAACTGAAGACTAGCCCACGTTCAAAATTTGACGTTTGAATTTAGTGCAGCCGATAAATCGAGCTATTTTTGACATCGGAAGTATTTGTTTTAATTATATTGAACTACGAGCATTGTTTTAAAGAAGTTAGCTCTCAATGAATTGGAATAAGCGTTGGTGCCAAATACTGCACGCATTCATTGGAACTACAATTACACACAAGAGGGCAAAATTTAATTGAGAAATGTAGTAATGAAACAACAAGCAATTAAAGTTCTTAACTGGAAATAATATAACATAGTACTGCATACATTCATTGGAACTACAATCACACTCAACAAGGCAAAATTTTAATTCAGAAATGTCATAATGAAACAACAAGCAATTAAAGTTCTTAAATGAAAACGATATAACATTACTATGGTTAAAAGTTACCGCTTTGTTTCGCGTTTCCAGGAACTATTTAAAAAATAAGCTGCGTAGGTAAATTCATAAATGCAATACCATTTAATTGTAGTAATTTTAGGGCCCGTATTCTTCGATGTGTACAGTACCTATCACCAGTTAGCAAATTGGTTTTGTAACTTTTGAGTCACTTAATAGTGAGGTATATAATTGAGTACATTTTGCGCATTTAATTTGTCCTACTTCTGGTCCACTTTTGAAATTTGCAACGCGAGTTAGGAAATCTGTCGCTAACTGGTGGTAGGTGCGATACACTTCTTAGAATATGGAGTTTAGGTACGTAAATAAAATAGATTTCTGTCGTATACATGTTCATGTTACAGTTGATGCGCTATGTACATTTTGCGTTGTCCCATACTGTTTGTCCTGCGTATTTTGTACCAAAAACTGCATTTCTGCTTTGGAAGTGAAATTATACTATATCAATTCCTCATAGAATTTATCACAAAAATAGGCATTGCAGTGTACGGCCAAATTTATCTGAAAAGTGCAGTTAATGAAACCCTATCTGACGATATATCATGAATGTTATATGTGCAGAGTGCAGTAACGGTAACGTGTAACCGAAACTATGGTATTGCATGCAGAACAACTGGCCCATGTATAGAACAAGGCCGGAACGTTTTCTAGCGGGACAGTAATAGAGTAAGTTAAGCTTTAGACATTTTTTGCTTAGGTTTAGGCTTATGCTTAGACTTAGGCTTAGAAATATGCTTATATTACTGTTCCGGCACTGTTCTATACATTGGCCGAACAACTAGTTCAATTCTTTACCTCGAAAGAGCACCTCATATGAAATTGAAAATATTCATGTAAGAAAAGGTAACAAAACTTAATATCCGAGAGGTTGCAGCATAGTGTACGAATTTTTACCATAAGTCAAGAATCGAATGTTAGATCAAATTAAAGTAAACAATGTTGGATCAAACTTTTCAAACCGCGTAAAAATATGTAAACGTTATAAATGTTAATTTTTTAAAACAGATACAAAATTAAGACCAATCATATTAAAAATATTAGTTCTGGATGCAAAATTAGTTGCACATAGCTTTAAATTTGAGTTAAAAGCGCTCAAAATAGTTTCCGAGCAAATTAACCTTCTAATGAGGCTATTATAAAATGTACGGGATAAGAAACGCTTTTACATTGAAGAAAATGTGCAAATATTGAGCGAACTTTACTGCAGATGTGCATTTTGGATAGCCAGGGGATATCGTATATACGTTTGTTTGAAGCATATCTGGATACTTTTATAACTTAATATTCATATATTTGATGCCCATGTATACTTTCCGAAACTCTTACCAGTACCACAGCAGAGGTGTAACAAGATTAAATAAAGCAATGTTTAAGCACGCACAATTTAGATAGTTATATTTTTTGTGTCGCTTCAAATCATAAATTGTGCCTATTCTATCGAGACAGAGACCCAATACGCTGAGGACCGTCTCGCTGTCCTGGGAACACGGCAATCAGGAGTGCAGCGGTCAGTGGAACAACCGGGACAGTGGGACAGTGGACAGCTGGGACAGAGGAATAGCGAGAACAGCTGGAACAGCGGGGACAGCTGGGTGAGTGGGGACAGCTGGGACAAATGCAACAGCTGGGTCAGCCGGGACAGTGGACAGCCGGGACAGTGGGACAGCCGGGACAGTAGGTAGGACACCTGGACAACAAACAACAGGGCGAAGCTTAATCCTAAGCCGTAAGCCTAAACTTAAACCAAAATATAAGCCTACGCTATAGGCCAAGCCTAAGCTTATTCTCTGGGTCTAAGCCAAAGCTTTGTAGCCTGAATCTAAGCCAAAGCCAAAATATAGGCCTAAGCGTAAGTCAATGCCTATGCGTAAATCTAAGCCTAGCAAAAAAGAAAAATCAATTTGTAAAAGTATCAGTCATACTAATTTTCGGTAGTTTTGTGTTTTGAATACAAGAATTTTAGAGCGATACAATTTATCTTTACTGTAGCGACCTGAGTAAGAGGTGGACTGATATTTATTTGGCCTTTCCATAGGGTACCCCCTGCTATTCGGTTACGGACTGCTATTTATTTTAGCCTACGGTCCCGCCACCTTTCGTTTTTGATATATATCCGGTACAGCAATTATGTGTTGTATTGTGAGTTTATTTGTCTTGTGTCAATAGCATGATAGATACTTCAAGGTTATACTTAGGAATGTACTTTCACAACTTAAGTACGCTTTAAAGTTTCGAACGCAACTTTATTTGCTCTTGGAGTCGTTTATGCGCTACAATTACGGATAATTGACATTTGTGGCCTCTAATTAGGGTTTAGAGACCCTATCCGTTTACGCAGTCTTATTAGGTATACGGACTCTTATTGATTGGGACTCAAAATAGGGACTCGCCTCTTATTACCTCCCTCATATTCGGGTCACTACAGTGTCATATTATATTCCAAAATTGCAACGAGTATCATATGATATTGAAATACAAATGGCGACCTGCCCATGTTGGTAGTAGATAACTGCTAAGTTCTAAAAATGGTATTTGCTTTATAAGCGGACAGATTTAACCAAATATATATATAATACAGTACAGACATATCATGTCCGAAGCGCCTCGGCTACAACATTATCCCCACATTAAGAATTGATCAGATCTGCATAATTTTAGAATTTTAGTATCTAGTGCAAACATCACGTGGCCAGTTGCCTTCAGAGTTTTATCAAGAAACAAGGTCCATATTAATTACAGAGGCATGCCGACTGTACGTAAGCTGTGAGACTGCGAGGTTTGGGCTTACACATTGGCTCTATCTTAGGGTCACGCTTAGGCTAATGATTAGTCATACGCTTTAGCATTACTAAGGTTTAGGTCTAGGCTCAGGCAGTCGCTTGATTAGTAGGCCATCATAGTTAATATGGTTCAGAAACACGATACAACAATAGGTACATTTTGTTTATATCTATGTCTCCTTGATGTACTGTGGGAGATTTTGCATCATCCAAGCAAACGAAGCCTCCGAAGTGTTCGACCCAGGTAACATAATGTGAAAGATACGACGTAATGCAATCGGTAATGCGTAAACGTTGGACAGCTGCTACTAATTCTAACTTTCTGTTCCACATTGTTAATATCCTTTGAGTGTTCTTAAGATTTAAGTTGACGGCCGTATGCATATCGTGTAGTACAGGTAATTAAACCATCAAAAATTGTGCTTCAGCACCGAAACACAATCGAACCTTACAGTCAATATTTTGATGCAATATGTTGCAGTTAGAACAACGAATTGCTTCGTAAGGTGCAGAGACCAAAAATTCGGAAAGTGTAGAGCTATTTCTAGAAGTCGGCCGATGCACATGACATTCTCCGTCTACCGAAATAATACAAGATCTACAGTTATAACATTTGGAAATACGAAACTTTCGGTGAATAAATAAAGATTTAATGGATGGTGTATTGTCTATTAAGCGCATAAAAAACATATCAGGATCATCTGGAGCGTTTTTAGCAAATTGTAGGATAGTTGTCAATGATTGTAGATTAATGTTTGCAGTGCTATTTCTGGCTGATACTAAAATTGCAAATAGAATTTTTTCCACATCACTGTAACATGGAGAAAAAAGGAAAGGTAGATGTGGTTTAGCCGTTTGTTGCATTCTATAATTACCTGCATTATACAATTTGCATAGCACAGATTCATATTTAATGAGTTTTCAAAGCGCGCAAAGTTACTTAGTTGACTTTGCTTTGAAACATCAACTCGATTTGCAGACGACGTTGTATTAGCACGTTTATTGTTCTTTTGCGATGCTCTTATAAACAATATGCTGGTAAAGTTGCCTGTGGTTGGTATTCTTGGTCGTTTGTAGGACAGCATTCCCGTCAAAGTGAATTTTCGCCAATCTTTGTTTTTGATCCAGATGTGCATGGGCGGATCTCCTTCAGTAATCGCAATTGGCTGATATTTGTTTTTACCGATTGCTAGTCCGGACGAGTACAAACCCAGAAGGCGTCTGCGATCTCTTGGCAGTTTCCCACAAATTGGAGTAAACAAAAACTTTGTTGCCTCCGTCACCGAAATACTCGTTTCTGACACAAGCCAACTGTTGCACGAGTTGCATTTCTTAGCAACAGCTAAACTAAGTCTGAGCCTTCGAAAGTCGATAACACAGTTAGTATCGTATACGTTTAAAACAGATGAAATTTTCGCAGGTATCCGAAAACAACTTTTGCAGTCGGAACATCTATATTCTGTTACTGTAGATGAATTAAACATAAGTTCAGCGTCAGCCTTTTGAAGAAACAAGCGGAAATATTCTGCAAAGTGTTTCAGCGTGTTTGTGTTCAAGAAAGCGTCGAGTATTGTAGTAGACATTGAAGTATCGGAACCACGACGACGAAATAAACTAGTTAGCTGAGAACTGATCTGCAGCTTCGAAATAATTCGTGCTGCAAATTGTCATCGCAAACCTTTACTAAACAAACAGTAATAATAGCACAAGAATTACCGGTAAGACAGCAAAACTCCGAACTGTCAGCTTTTTTTATCTCGACCGTCCTGTGGTATTTATCTGTAACATTGGTCCATAAAATCGTATTATAGTTAACAATTTTCGGAATCCCTGCGGATTCTTTTAACGAATTATAGTGCAAAATACTGCCGGTGTTTGCAGTTAATTTTGACGAATTAATTCGAATTATGTGCAAACCGCTTAACTCTCTGACACGAGACAAGCATACATAAGCCTGATTGTCCTCAAACAGATCTTTTCCCAAGTCAATTAGTGCCGAATTAAGTGTAAGCCCTTGTGCCCTGTGAACGGTTATACTGTACGCAGTTGCAATTGGAAACTGCGTTCTGTTTATAAAAATCCCAGGTGCTGCCTCAAAGGACGCTGTCACCGGAGTGATTGTTCGAATTTTGCCGGACCCGTGAAACTTTATGTCTACGGATTCCACTTTGTTTTTAGAATTTTTGCTAATATTAAATATATTACCCAAAGCACCGTTCACTAAATTATCGTTCGGATCAATATTTCGACGCAGCATAACTCGAAGTCCGATACCTGATGATATCGTTTGTTCTAAACCAGCTGTATCACATGACTTTCGCGACTTGTGCTTTGCAAATTTTATTTTTCGTTTTGGTATCACATTAACGGTGGCGTTGCTCTCGCCATCAGTTGCATTAACCTTGAAGGTTGTTAAGCCAAGTTTTTTCAAAACGAGTTCGTTGAAGCGTTCAACCATCCATAGCTTAGGCAATATGCAAACTGTACGCTCGGACTCAGCTTGCACGAGCTTGAGAAAATAATTGACGGCCATTTCAATCAAGTTATCGTCAAATTCTGAATCACTAGTGACAGTTTGGTCAATAATGCGCGACTTCAGCACGTCAATATCAGTTGTCGTCGCTGAACCGATTCTGACCCTGTTTAACAAATTGATAAACTCACGACTGTTTTGACGCATGCATTCAGTGAGCTCTAAGTAACCGAAGTATTGCCAAAGATTGATTTTCTCGACTGTAGACACTCCGCAAAGAAATCTAACTTGCTTGGGCTCGATTGGAATGTAACAGTACTGAGCTTTCACCGGCGGTAATTGCAAAAGATCACCAAACACAATCACATTGCATCCCCCGAAGGGATCTTCGTTTATTCCAAAAATTTCCTCAAGTCTCAAGTGAATTTGCAGGAGCATCACATTTGAAACCATAGAAATTTCGTCAATAATTAGAAGTTTCATATTTCCAATCTGTAAACGCAACTGTTTTAATTCTTCAAGTCGTAAAGAGCAGTACTTGTCATACCTGGTTGATTTTTGAACAGGTAGTTTGAGTAATTGATGTAACGTGGTTCCTTCCACATTTAATGCTGCAATTCCAGTTGGGGCGGATATTACACAAGCATTTTCAAAACCCAATTTTTCGCGAATAACGTCTCTCAAAGATCTAATTAGAAAGCTTTTACCTGATCCACCAACTCCACTGACAAAATAACGAATAGGTTTTGTTTCTACGAAAATGCCTACCATAACACTTTGAAATACTACTTTTTGGCCTTTGTTCAAGCCTAAAGTATCCATGTGGAGTTGCACAAATGAAATATCGGCAGAAGTGTTGTTTATGTCTACCATAACACTTTGAAATACTACTTTTTGGCCTTTGTTCAAGCCTAAAGTATCCATGTGGAGTTGCACAAATGAAATATCGGCAGAAGTGTTGTTTATGTCTATGTCCCTTTCATTGCCGTTCAGAATACTGGTTTCTTGCTGCCTGTTTTCGGTCATTTGGCATTTGTCAGATGATATCTGCTTGATGTTGGACACGACGGCCTTTGCAGTTTGTGCATCATGGTTTGTTTCGGCTCGTAATTTGTCCATTAAATCTGTAGCTTCAGCTATTTTTTTATCCATAAATGCAAATTTTGCAATATTTTTAGCTATAACTGGAAGAGAAGACTCAAAAGACTGTGCGTAACTACTGAAGTTGCCACATAAATCTGTTTCGTTTCTGAACGGCATGAATTGTAGCAAAAGCGAGTAAAAATATCGTTCAGCATTGCGAAGTTCAGGTTTGTAATAACTAGCCTTTATTAAATATGGCTTTCCTCTTTGTTTGAAGTATCCGGTTCGGTCAATGAGCATCATGTGATCTGGCGGATTTGCCGATGTAGATTCGGAAATTTTCACAAAGTCGTAGTTTTTTGCAACCTCGTATAAACATAAATTTTCCATTACTTCAGGTCGTTTTGGATAATATGTGTCGATAAGGTTTGGAACAAAAGTATCCGTGCTTGTCTCGTTTTCTTCAGCCATTTGCAGGAGAGTGGTATAATTTTGTATCTTTCTGGCTCGATCTGCGCTAAAAGCGGTGTTTAAGTATCGTACTGTGCAGCTCATTTTGCACAAAGGATGCCCGAGCAAACGATCTGCTGCTTCATATGCTCCCATTTCCCTGTTTTTTAACATAGCTAGGCCGCATGACTTCAGTTTTCCAAACGAGTTGTGTGCATTGTTCAAGTATTCCATCAAGTTAACATCATCACTTGTTTCTGATTTGGTTATGTATGAAGTCAAATATGCAACTAATGCGCAGCTTTGTTCTCCAATATATTGCAGATCCATATTTGCTTGCCATATAAACAAAATGGCGCTATTGTAGTCGTTGATATAGCGCTCGTCGTCATCGCGCTGCAGTGTGTATAATTTCTTGTTTCCCAAACCAATTTGAACCGCATTTTTTGACATTGGATTTTCGCGAATGCATGTCCGTGATGCTACTGGCCTTGGAAAACCGAATCTGCAAAATCTACCTCGGTTTCTATCAAACCGCATGCAGGAAGGCGTGTGTTTGTCGCTATGCTGTTGAAATCGCCGCACCAAATCACCTAAACGTGTACTAGATTCAGGTAGATAGCAAGTTATATATCGATTGATAAAGGTGACTATTTCTTGCTTGTTGCTGTAATTGATGATTGGAGCATTCTTCACCCACAGAACCATGTGCGCATGAGGCGCTCCTCTATTTTGATACTCAATGCGGACAAAATGATGTTGAACTTCACCCAAAGGCCCTCCCTTGCTAAGCACCACGTGTTTTAGGAAATAATCCAACCTTCTGTGAAAATGTTCTGAAACAGAAACAGGATCCTCTGCGCATAAGCTACTAATTGTCCTGGCTGTAACGTTAGACACGTCGCTGTTTCTGAGCCATAAAAATTCCTTGAGATCTTCCCAGAAGTACTCGGCGCATGACAAAGTCATAAAGAACGTTGGGGGCCCGAATTGTTCAACCATTGTCATTAAATCGCCTTTTCTGTAATTCCAGTATTGCGGTGTTCCTCTAACTGATCCTAAGAGTGTGTTTAGTTGAATATTAAGGTTAGGATCGTCATTGCCAATGCCTTCTATTATTTGACGAACAGTTACTGAGACAGATCCTGGTTTACGTCGCTTCAACGTAGCGTAACATCCGCTATCGATAGCTTTCAGATCTTTAAGACTTTGGCAGCTAAAAATATACTGAAGCTCCCGACGAAATCGGGCGTCCTTATGTTTTAATCTTGTGCGATAGTAAATAAATTTAGAGAGTTTATTTAGCCTGTTTTGATCACACGAACCAAACTCACCGGTAGGGAACAGCTTTGGAAAACACGTTACATCAATAGTTGAATCGGAATCCTTCAACGGAATTGCTTCTATTTTTTTCATTCGATAAAGTGCCGTTGACTTAACATTTGGTTGATTCTGTTGTAAAGGCTGCACTGTATATGTATTCGGATAAAGAAAATCTTTATCCAATGGTTCCAGCCAGTTTTCGTATGAATAAAACGTTTGCGTCTTTTCGCTGTTGTTTTCAACGAAAATAACTGGAGGTTCAATTTCCAGCTTTAGAAATCGTTCGTTCAAAGCCACATTCTTGTATAAAGAATTGTTTTCTTTCAGCCAAAGTAGTGCATTTCGCACGTGATCCATAGATACAATCGAGCGCCAGACGACTTTTTTGCTGGTTGGAACAGAATCTACTAAAAACTGAATCGCATCGGGGCTTGGAAGACTAGAAAACGTGGAGTTGACTGTGTCTGAAGGTAAAGGAAGGTGTATAACAATGCCTTTTAGCGCTTTAACACCCGTTGCATTATTCCCATGTTTCAAATACGGTTTGAGTATTACAGTTGTTTGAAAGCACTTAGCTCGTTGAATAAGCATGGTTTCGTATAAGTTCAAACATTTGATTTCTTCTGGAATGTTAACCACTGCCAGGTTGTTTAGTTCGCATCGTTTTGCCAGGTCACCTTGTTTAAAATCAAGCTGGCATGGTCTGCAAAGTTTAACCTTTCCAAAATTAGTTCCAAAATGTTGCAGAAGTGTGTTAATGTATTGTTTATTATGTCGGGAGCTGTATTGATCAACTGTCGCCAACCCGGATGCACTGAACAATACAGAGCAACTATCACACGCCACAGCTGGAAAGTCGTACAAAACGTTTCGAAATTTTTCTATTTGAGGTTTGAACAGTGCGTTTATTTCGTGTTCGTTCCAGAAGTGCCTATCGCCGATTCGTTTGGTATGGGAAACGAATGTACTTTGTTCAATTGTGGACCCTAATGCAAGATGGTTTTCCAAACGGAAAGCATCTGTAATGTTACTGGTTTTAAAAACTTCATCGATGGCAATTAGCTTAAGCACAATATTTCGTATTGCGTAATAGCGTCTTAACAATGTTCGGATTCCCTGATAATGAGGAGAAAGTTTTCTCAGCAAAGTCAATAAATCCGAACAAATGTGCTCTTCTCGCAGTGTTTTTCCGCATGCAAGCTTGCGTTTCACAATGCAACTTGGGCAGGCTTCGGCGTTTATGATAGCTCGTTTCATTAAATCCACAGATTTAGCATGGCATAGGTTATGCAATTTTGCATGTAACGCTTCTCCCCAGTTTGTCCTTATGAATGGCGTGCAGTCACTGTCACACAGACGCCACTTCTTTTCTTTGTCTGGTACGTGGTTATCATACCCGTCGTCATCATTCTGCAATTCAGCCACTGTAAGATAGTCTGTGCGATTCTCCGGCCTCGGATGCAGCTGTATTGATTCTTGAGATTTCACATGAACCTGTGTCCCGCCATATGCTTGCTTAATTTTATTTATTCTGTCTACCGTTCCTTCACATCGTATAATGTCAAGTTCGACCATTTTCCATTTTTGTGACACTTGCGACACACTATGAATAATTTGTCTTCCAAAGTCATTCTGGATGTTTACAAGATTATTAAAAGTTTTCGTCGCAATACAGCGTGCCTTTGCTGTGTTACGAGCATAGGTTTTAAATGTAGTGCTTTTCAAAAATCTTGAGTAAGACGTTGCTAATCTGTTGATAACAGTGTATCTCCATCTGACGGCTCGAGACGATAAATATTCGTTTGAGTTCCTTTTAATGAAAATTAGTCGCCTTGAAAATTCAGCAGTTGTGGGTTGCGGATTTGAATGTACTAAAGGCATATTAAGATTTTGTATATCACGGTCAAAACATAATGTTTGTACTAGCTCGCTCAACTCGTCAAACCGTTTAAAAATACTTAACTCTAGCGTCCCTGTGTTGTATTTTACAACAGTTGGCCTTGTGCACTTGAATGCTCTTGCTTCTTCTGTTAGTGTTTGAAAAAGTTCTCTTCGAAGAAGACGCACATACTCCAACCGACCACGCTGATTCAATCCAAGATACTTTGCTTTAACTGATTTGAGATTACCATAATAAAAATTGTCAATAAAGCCACCTCCGTTTTTTATAACTGTATCTATAGTACTAAAACTAGCTTTTCTCAAATTAAGTAACTGATGTCCGGAAATCGTAAACGGTTGTTCACTATCACAGCTTGCACCACCGGCAATTTGCACATACGAAAATGTGGGCAACCTTCTTCTTCTATATTGTTCGACGAATATCTGTTTTTCGTGATGTATACCATCATCTTTTTCTGGTTTTGAACTGTTTGTTGGTGTTTGCGGAATGTAACTTCTTGGATATGTTGCAGTATCTAAAAGACGTTAGCAACAACCGTAATGTTATTAGCAATATTGGCAGTAAACTTCAAAGTATAGATAGGTAGCCGCGTTGATATGAATGAACACAAATTAATGTTATAGCGGCATACTTACATAACATTAAATTTTAGAGAAATTTATAGACAAACGTATTCATGCAATAAAAACGTCAAGTTCAGCAATTCATTTTCATGTTAATAGTTAGTTTGAATAGGTCTCTATCTGCGAGTTTTTTTGTGAAGGGCTTGCAGATAGGAAAGAGACGTAATTTTAGGATCAAATCCACTGATAATTTTAATTTGGATTGGCTCCAATAAGATTGGAGCAGCTACGTAGGAAAAACACACTATTCCTTGCGTGCATGAATATGTGATTTCAGAGGTCAAGCACAATTTTGAAAAAGGTGCTCAATTGAAAAATAAGAAAATAATGATTGTAACGTGATTTTATCGCTTTGCCTTTTAATAAATATATTTAAATTACTGTACTGACCCTAACAGGAACGGGGCTGATATTTATTTGGCCTCTCCAGAAGGTACCACCCTCTTTTTGGTTACGGACTGTTATTCATTTTTAACCCGTCCTCCGCCGCGTTTCGTTAGATGGACCTAACACCCAACTGTTATGTCATTTATTCTTTTGGGCAGAACTGACATTCTGCAGCATTTTTTGTTGGTTGCTAATGTCACTTTTTTTCTCGATTATTTAATAAAATACTTTATTTGGTCCTGGTGTTATTTATGCGCTAAAATTAGGGATAATTAACATATATGGACTCTAATTAGGATTTAAGGACTCTATCCGCTTACGTTTTCTTATTACGGATACAGACTCCTATTGATAGAGAGTTAAAATAGGCACCCCCTATTATTACCTCCTGTCTTTATTCGGATTACTACAGAACGTTGTTTCGTTTTTGTTGTCGTTCATATAATTGACTGTTGTGAACTTTTCTTAAATGCGACGCGGACGTGTTTTCAACAATTTTTGTACACCCGCGCTAAATTTAACTTTGTAAGTAGAAATAATTCATCGTCATTGCTTGAACTGATAATTTATAGCTTATGTTTGAAATTCAAAGCAGTCGTCTGCAAATTATTCACATAAGTTCAAGCCGAAATTCAGAATGAAAATGTTTTCATGCAAATATTTGCAACTACAAGTAAGCTAGTTGTCAGAGCAAAAATATGCACATGTAGGGCTTTCGTGGATTGGAGCAAAAAAATTTGCATACACTGCCCAAGATTACAGTACCATCGAGAACTAAGTTATCCGTTTGGCTTTTATGGATGCTCCGATTGGGTTCTATTTGTTCATCATTACGTCTACTTTGTTCTCCAAGCTAAATTTAATATACCTCAAATAGAGCATGAGAGTTAGCAACTAAATTATGAACGCTGTATGTGCAATAAATGCATAATGGCACAAAAATCTATATGAAGTGCAAAACAAAATTTGAACAGGACAAGAAATTTCTCTTGATAGCTCGCTGATGCCGGTAAACGTCTTCCTGCCACGAAAATATTAGATATAATGACCCGTACAGAGGAAGAAGGGTAATGAGTAATGATGGGAGTCCGATATTTTTTTATATCCGGACTGAAATTTTCTATATCGGATATATGAAACTCCATTCTACGTTTTTGGGTTTCAATGCCCAAATTTCGTTTCTTATGCACTAACTTGTTTTAATTTGTTACTCAAAGGAAAGTACCCTAACCTGCAAGGTAATTGTTATGCGGCGTTCTTTGTCCAAGTTGATTCGACGTCAACATAAAATTTTGTGATCCGAATAGCGGTTATGTAGACCAAATGTGAATGTCATATGACATTGGCTTACAAATCACTGATGTCACGCGATCATCGTATACAAATAACCATTTGTCATATGATACTGCGGGACATTTATGCGAATATCATATGATATTCCAAAATTGTACTAAATATCATATGACATTTATACAGGACAATGGAATTTGTGCACGCTAAATAAAACAGTAAAAAGTCGGATAATGCAGCAATAATGATTTCTCAAGTTGAATTAGCCTCTACGTTTCTGTTTCTCGCTAAGTTTTTCCCAAAATATATTCCTAAGTACAAATAATTCAAATTTGAAATTTTAGTATCATATGACATTCTACAGGACAATCAAGCTAGTTTACCACAACTTTGCAGACATTTTCAAACATATCATATGATACTCGCAGACAATATTTGGAATATCATATGATATTGCAGTACAAACTGTAGATGTCACATCAGGATAGCAGACAATTCCAATTTTTTGAATCTCATAGCGGATAAACGGTCAGACAAAATGTTACCAGCTATAGTCATAGGGACAAAACGTGTTCCAGGCTGCCCCAGTTATAACGTGAACCTCGCATTATGAGCGTAAAACATATATTTATTATGCAACTGCTTCAATAGTGCTGGGTAATTCGGTTTAGAAGATTGTCACTGAATAATAAATACTTGCGTAGTCCACGTGAAATTGAGTTGATTTGGTTTGCTTGCGTCTGATTTAAAGCATTGCAACAGAGATTGTATCGAATGTTACACTTCCCTCGGACTCTATATACGTAAGTCGTTTTACGTTCCAAGAAGAAACAACCACATGAAATATACTTATACGCTTAATCGTACAAATATCAGCTCATGCTACTTTTAGTGTTGCACCGTTTAAGCGGCAGATCCAAAACTTCTGATAAGGGCGGACTGGTAAATATTCTGAAACGCAATTTTCCACAAAATTTTTTCTGAGAAAATATGTTAAGCAGAAACCGTAAAAATTTTTACAAAAAATTGTTAGATAAGGATCCTGTCATTTTATCTTAAAAAATACCTATAACGTATATCAAAGTCAAAAGACGAGGCATTGGAACATTAAACTGCTTTTCATACGCAAGATCCGCTGAAAGACCGAGTTTGTAACTGTATCCAATTAGATGTAAAGAAAACAAATGTTTTCAATATTATTCTGAATTATAAAAACTTTTCTGGTAGTAAGTACAATTTGAAAAAAGGCCAAAGTCAAGATTCAAATATTCGAAATATCTGATGCCTATTACTTCCTGTAAATATTGGGTGACTTTTCACTTCTTTCTGTAGCTCTGCGAACAGCACACTATGCTTCTAGGCAGTTGAATATGATACCCCGAGCACCTTTTAAGTTACTGTATGGTTGACACAAATGACTATTATAGATCTTTATAAATTAGATAATCTTTAAATGCCTAAGTAATGATTAGTCAGGTCCGCCCTCATCTATACATAGGGGTAAAACAGAGTACAGGCACATTACGTTAATTTATTCGACTGCTTTAATGCAAGTACATAAAAGATTACCTATAAGCGCAAAAAATAATAAAGTTTGCCAAACTTCGTACTAAAAAATCATTAAATATCGGGAAATATCGTGCTCGAACAATTCATGGCCATGTTTTTATTTTAATACTTCAAATAACAAATCGCATTGTACAAAAGCATGCAAAAATGAACAAAAGTATACATGCATTCATAGCGTGTTTCTAGTGTAAATCAATGTCCGTTTCTGAATTAGAAATATCGAAAGTTCCAATATTTTTATGTTCATAATTTGTCGCAAATCGCAAAATATTACCGTTGTTAAAATTTGAACTAAAAATAACAAAATTCATTAAATGTAAACTTTTCGGTGGGTCCGTCACTCTTTTACAAACTTTTAGAAAAAACCGCCGAATGTTTACAGACTTCATCTGTATTAGCAGAAAAATAAAGCAGTTTTAAACTTTAGTATTTAAATATGCGTTTTTCGTTCTCACTATTTTGATTACTGTCCGGTTCTGTTTGTTTTATTATCCGTTTAAGCTATGGTAATCAAATTTCTTCAGATCTGATAATAATGCAAAATTGATTTCGAGGATTTTTGTATCAAACCAGTATCAAAAAATAGCTATTTAAAGATGACAGAATAGTTTATGAATAAGCACACGCTAGACCCCGCACAGAATAGAGAAACATAGTCGTTTCATGCACGGTAACATGCAACTGCGACATACAGTGTTATAATTGTATGCCTACTTCTTTACATGAGACTGGCAACGGAAAGAACCGACATTTTAACAACCAGTTTTACGCTTTAAACCATATTGAGAAAAACGGCGTTTACTGGTTTGATAATACCAATGTGCAATATGAAGTCTGGTATGGTAATTATATCATACAATTATAGCATTTATGGCCAATGTTACTCTGAGGGGCGTCCCGTTTTCCAGCGGGACAGTAACAGGCCAGCACTCCTGCCCGTATATTTGTGCTGGGACGGATGGACCGCTTCGAGTCTATGGTTTTGTAGGGTGGGCCGGGATAGCTTTGAGCGTGTATTCTCGTTGGGTTAGCCGAGACAACCGGGAAAGCTTCGAGCATGTGTTTCTGCTAGGTCGGTTAGGTCAGCCGGGATAACTTCGAACCTATGTTTTGCTGGGTCGGTCGGGACAGACGGAACAGTTTCGAGCCTATGTATTTGCTGGGTCGGGCGGGACAGGTGGAACAGCTTCGAGCGTGTGTTTTCGTTGAGTCGGTCGGAACAGCCGGGATAGCGAAGGTCAGCAGTAAGCAGTGCGCAAGCGGAGGTGAAAAAACCGGAGCCATCAACGCAGTTCGTAAAACGTTAGTCAATAAAAATATGTTAAATTGGCGTTATCATTTCATCGCAAGTTTGTTTTGAAGCATCTACCCAAATTGTCTAAATCTCCGACTAAAATTTTCCAGGAGCAGGAGCTGAAGGTCAATTTTCTGCAGAAGCCTTAGGCAGGCCTCCGATTGTACAACTGCAACCACGATTTGAATAACAAACGTAACTGCTTTGTAGTTTGTAAGCTGAACAAATTTGTTCTTTTTCTGTGTTGATGTGTAATCAATTCAATCAACGTTTACAAGATAAAAATAGTACTTGGTTGGGTTACCAGGAAAAACTAAATTTTGTTATATGTGCCGATACTAATAAAAAATTGATACTTTACTTAATAAAATCTGTACAAAGGAATGTCGAAACTTTTTGGTATTTGGAGAATGTTTTTGTTTGGCAAGTTAATAGGTTAATGCACTGGAAATGCTCATCTATAAACATTTAAGCAAATATTGGAATAGGTTCATACTATATATTTTGCCGGTATAGTAGGGGTAAGTATATTTTTGATAGAACTGCCGGGACAGCTCTGTTTCCGGAAACATATATGCTTCGGCACTGTCCCGATATATATACCGACCCAGCAAAAACATAGATTTGAAGCGGTTTTGACCAACTCAGCGAAAAATGGACTTGGTGCTGATTCATGCCTTGACCGACCAAGTAAAAACATAGCTCGAAAACTGTCCCGGCTGTCCCGACCGACCCAGCAAAAGTATACGGTCCAAGGCCGATGTACTGAAGAGGACCTTTGAAAATCCGCAGATATCACCGTGGAAAGTTGGAATTTTGGGAAATTCGGATATTACCCGAGAAAATGGGATTTTGGCACAGTCTTTCGCTTGGGAGTTCGGTAATTGGGAATTTTGATAAACTTTGATATCAGCCCAGCAAAACATTGCGCTCCGGGTATATTGCTGTCCCGTGGGTAAATGAAGCGCCCCTCAACGTAACATGGGCCGCAATTCTACTTTCATTTATCCATTTAAAAAACATACAATAAAATTTAACGTATACTTATCCGTTCTCTGATTGCACATACCACGAATTAGGCACTGTTTCAATGCTGAAACGGCGGGTTCCATTTGCTGACTTTTTGATCGTTTTAATGTACTCGGATTTATCAATTCACGCGAACCAGTTTTTTTCGGTTGACTGTCGGTTCAATATCCTGTAAATTATCATGATATCAAAATACATATTACACATCTCTCTACATATAAAACTCTCAGTAATAATCGGTATTTTTCATGATTATCTTGGCACTGGAGAAAATCATAAATGAGTTGATACCTTTTCCATTTAGCACTAAGTTGGATTGATTTAAATTTCTTTTTGGGACGCTTTTTTCTTCGTGATTTTGTAAATCTAACTCGAATGATGCATTATTACATAAAAGAGATAGCTCAATGTTATTCTGTTTTAGTGTTTTGGTTTATAATACTGTACTGTAGTGACCCGAATCAGAGGGGGGACTGATATTTATTTGGTCTCTCCAAAGGGTACCAACCTTGTTATTCGGTTACAGACTGTTATTTATTTTTAACCCACGCTCCGCCGCCCTTCGTTACTGATATATATCCGGTACTGAAATTATCCGTTGAATTAAACGTTTATTTGTCTTGTGTCCATAACTTGAGCGATAATACAAGGTTATACTTAAGAATGTACTTTCAAAATTTAAGTACGCTTTAACGTTTCGAACTGAAATTATTTCGTCCTGGAGTTTTTTATACGCTACAATGATTAGGGTTAATTAACATTTATGGACTCTAATTAGGGTATAAGGATTTTATCCGCTTACGGACTCCGGCCCATGTATAGATCAGGGGCTTCCACTTTTCCAGGGTGGAAAACTTAGACCAGGAGTGCATCGGAGCCACTCCTGTATGACGACCTGATTTTTCACTGGTTGGTAGGAAAAATTGCGGGCATAGCTTTTGCTGTGGAAAAGTGGAAAATTCATAAGCCTGCATATTCTCTGGTTCGGTAGGGAAAATCTGTAGTATAAAGTTTGTTTGGAAAACGGAAAAAGTGGAAAATTTAAAAGCTTACATTATTCCTGGGTTGGTAGGGAAAATTTGAAGCAAAGGTTTTGGTTGGAAAACGGAAAAAGTGGAAAATTTGAACGCCTTGATTTTCCCTTGGTTGGTAGGGAAAATCTGTAGTGTAAAAGTGTTTGGAAAACGGGAAAAGTGAAAATTTTAAAAGCTTACATTATTCCTGGTTTGGTAGGGAAAATTTGAAGCATAGGTTTTGGTTGGAAAACGGGAAAATTGGAAAATATAAACGCCTAAATTTACCCTGGGTTGGTAGGAAAATTCTGAAGCATTGTTTTTGTTTTTAAAACGGGAAAAGTGGAAAATTTCTACGTCTAGATTTCGCCTTGGTTGGAAGGGAAAATGTAAAGCATAGGTTTTGTTTGGAAAATGGGAAAAGTAGAAAATTCCAATGGAACGATTTAACAACACAGCAGATATTTGCTAAAATTAATAAGTTAAATATCATTTCAACGACCTGATTTCACCTCATCTGCGGCATCATCTCTGGTTTCGGCTACTTTTGTTCACTTCCAGCTCCGGATCTGGCATTTTTCACCTCCGGTTGCATCATACAAACTAACAGGCAATATATTTCGACACTGGTCAAAACAAGAAACCGCGGAGCGGAACAGTGCAATGAACAAAATCTACTTTACACAGTTAAACCTAAATGAGCAGAGCATTTACCCGAAATAATACATGACTATTAAATACATCAGATTATGATAGTCCCAGCACAAGATTGGTTAAAACACGATACCACCGAGTGGCCCAGTATTATCAGAACATAAGTCTGTTAACAAAGTCGACGCTTTGACTGACGCCTTAAGGTTGTAAAAAAGTTTTAATTTGTTTTAAAGACGTTGTTGGCTAATGGCCGGAAAGCCGAGGAAACATAAATATATCAAATTTGGTCGTCGCTGACTTCCAACCCAGGGTAAATCTAGGCGTTTAAATTTTCCAATTTTTCCTTTTTTCAACCAAAACCTATGCTTCATATTTTCCCTACCAACCTAAGGTTAATCTAGGCCTTTGAATTTTCCACTTTTCCCGTTTTCCAACCAAAACCTATGCTTCAAATTTTTCCTACCAACCCAGGCTAAAAATCTAGGCATTAGAATTTTCCACTTTTCCTGTTTTCCAACCAAAACTTGTGCTTCAGATTTTCCCTACCAACCCAGAATAAAAATCTAGGCATTAGAATTTTCCACTTTTCCCGTTTTCCAACTAAAACCTACGCTTCAGATTTCCCTACCAACCGAGGGTAAAAATCTAGGCAATAACATTTGTCCACTTTCCCGTTTTCCAACCAAAACCTATGCCCTACGCTTGAATTTTCCACTTTTCCCGCTTTTCAACCAAAACCTTTGCTTCAGATATTCCTTACTAACCAAGAAAATATCTAGGCATTTCAATTTTCCACTTTTCCCGTTTTCCAACCAAACCCTACGCTTCTGATTTTCCCTACCAGCCCAGGGGAAAAACTTAGGCATTAGAATTTTTACACTTTTCCCGTTTTCCAACCAAAACTTGTGCTTCAGATTTTCCCTACCCACCCAGAATAAAAATCTAGGCATTAGAATTTTCCACTTTTCCCGTTTTCCAACCAAAACCTACGCTTCAGATTTCCCTACCAACCGAGGGTAAAAATCTAGGCAATAACATTTGTCCACTTTCCCGTTTTCCAACCAAAACCTATGCCCTACGCTTGAATTTTCCACTTTTCCCGCTTTTCAACCAAAACCTTTGCTTCAGATATTCCTTACTAACCAAGAAAATATCTAGGCATTTCAATTTTCCACTTTTCCCGTTTTCCAACCAAACCCTACGCTTCTGATTTTCCCTACCAGCCCAGGGGAAAAACTTAGGCATTAGAATTTTTACACTTTTCCCGTTTTCCAACCTAAACCTATGCTTCAGATTTTCCCTACCAACCCGGGAGAAAATCTAGGCATTCGAATTTTCCACTTTTCCCGTTTTCCAACTAAAACCCATGCTTCAGATTTCCCTACCTACCCAGGGGAAAAAATAGGCATTAGAATTTTACACTTTTCCTGTTTTCCAACCAAAACCTATGCTTCAGATCTTCCCTACCAACCCAGGGGAAATCTAGGCATTCGAATTTTCCACTTTTCCCGTTTTCCAACCAAAACCCATGCTTCAGATTTCCCTACCAACCCAGGGTAAAAATCTAGGCATTAGAATTTTCCACGTTTCCCGTTTTCCAACCAAAACCTATGCTTCAAATTTTTCCTACCAACCCAGGCTAAAAATCTAGGCATTAGAATTTTCCACTTTTCCTGTTTTCCAACCAAAACCTGTGCTTCAGATTTTCCCTACCAACCCAGAATAAAAATCTAGGCATTAGAATTTTCCACTTTTCCCGTTTTCCAACCAAAACCTACGCTTTAGATTTCCCTACCAACCGAGGGTAAAAATCTAGGCAATAACATTTGCCCACTTTCCCGTTTTCCAACCAAAACCTATGCCCTACGCTTGAATTTTCCACTTTTCCCGCTTTTCAACCAAAACCTTTGCTTCAGATATTCCTTACTAACCAAGAAAATATCTAGGCATTTCAATTTTCCACTTTTCCCGTTTTCCAACCAAACCCTACGCTTCTGATTTTCTTTACCAACCCAGGGGAAAAACTTAGGCATTAGAATTTTTACACTTTTCCCGTTTTCCAACCTAAACCTATGCTTCAGATTTTCCCTACCAACCCGGGAGAAAATCTAGGCATTCGAATTTTCCACTTTTCCCGTTTTCCAACTAAAACCCATGCTTCAGATTTCCCTACCTACCCAGGGGAAAAATAGGCATTAGAATTTTACACTTTTTCTGTTTTCCAACCAAAACCTATGCTTCAGATTTTCCCTACCAACCCAGGGTAAAATCTAGGCATTAAATTTTTTAATTTTCCTACCAAATCAGCGGACAATATAGCCGTCATACAGGAGTGGCTGCGCTGCACTCCTGGTTATAAGTTTTCCACCGTCGAAAACTGGAAGCCCATGTGCTATACATTGGCCCGGACTCTTATTAGGGATACGGACTCTAATTTGTTCGGACTCAAAACAGGAACTCCCCTCTCTTATTACCCCACACCCTCTGATTCGGGTCAATACAGTACGTAATAGCAACACTTAATAAACTGTTGTCGGCATAGGTTCGGGAAATTTTTTTACGTATTTTAATTTGAACTCAATATTAAAATAAAACATTGCTGCAAAGAAGTTAACAATGCTTAAAAATAGATTTCTAGACTACTAACTGTGATGCTGTGCGATAATATTTCCACTGTGATTTCTTTGTCGCGAATACGATGAGGATTCGCATCTTCTATGCGAGACAAAGCCGCCGCTGAACCCATATCAATTTTAATCCATGGTGGACTGCTGGAATCGAGATCAACCATTAAACGCAAGTCCACTACCTTTCAACAACAAAAGAAGAGTATACACTATTAGATATACACTGAAAATCCGCAAACATAAAATATTTAGAGTAGGCTTCATCCGTTTAGTTACTTTTTGAAGAGTACGAAATACCAACACTTTTATATTTACTATATTCTGCAGTGAATTGAGTGTAATGCGGGGTTCACGCTATAACCGGGGCAGGCGGGACACGGTTTGTCCCATGTTGATTCGACGTCATCGTTAAAATTTGGGCACTTATATCGGGTCAACAGACAAAACTCGAATGTCATATGACATTAGCTTACAAAACACCGCTCTCAAACGATCAATGTGTACAAGGGACAATATGTCATGTGACACTGTCGGACATTTATGCGAATATCGTATGATATTCCAAAATTTCAACGAATATCATATGGCATTCAACGGGACAGTGTAACCTTAGGGTACTAATATATGAATGAAAAGTTTGACGGCAGAGGCACAAACGTGCTTTAAATACCAAATACATGCCTGCAAATTGTTTCCGACACAAAATCGCTTAAAACCACAGCTTAATAATTCAAAAATTCAAATTTCAAATTCTAGTATCATATGATATTCAACAGGACAATTTGGGTATGTTACCTCAAGTATGCAGACATTTGAAAATACATCATATGATATTCGCAGACAATACCTCGAATATCATATGATGTTGAAAGACAAAAGGTGACCTACACATGATATTAGCAGACAAATACGAATTTTTGAATACGATATGGGGTCTACAAGCAGACAAAGTCTGACCCAATAGTCTAATAGGGACAAAACGTGTCCCAAGCTGCCCCGGTTATAACGTGAACCCCGCATAATATTTACAAAGCATTTATGTGTTACCCACGTTATACTGTCTACGCTACTGTAAAAAATTGTACCTACATGCGACTCCCTAACTTAGTATTCATAAATTACATTTCTGAAAGTCATCCACACTATGTGTATTACACCCGGCAAACAACAGAATGTCCGCCTAACGGCGTTGTGTTGACAATACTTGTAATATTATCTATGTTTCTTGGTATATTCATTTGTATATACAATTTTGGTAATAACTCACTGTGAAATATTGTGCTTGTGTTATAATCACTAATTGAATGCAGACATATTTTATACGCTTTACTTAAAAATATCCGTCAATGTAAAACTTCCTAACTGGAGCGAAAAGTTGATATTTTACTGGTGCCCAATGTCTGATAGAAGCACGATTGGCACATATTCGTATTTACAAGAGTACAACTGGATATCCGGCTCCGGCAAAAAATCGAAATTGGAATCCGACACTGATATTCTACATTACCGAACATTTATTGCTCATATGTGTGACAAATCTTTATTTAAATATTGTTTGTGTGCAAGTTCACACGTATTAAATCATAATATATATTAGACATTATAGGATACATCACACGTGTGTAATTTTCATCTTGGCTCTCGCGTACAATAAAAAATTAACAAAGTAAAAATGCTAACATGCGGAGTTGGATAACTTCTCGTCGTATGGTGCAAATTTTCAGCGATAACTCTACACCAATGAAGTTTCTCAGAGTGGTAACTCCATACTAAACATGCAAAATTTGCGCTTACCTTTCCAAACTTTCTGAAGTACCTGCGTAGCTCAGAAACGCTGTCATATCCCTCAACTTGTGGCATTTTTATAGAGAACGCAGAATGCTCTGCCTGAAAAAACGTTACACAATGTATAGATTGTCTTTTCAAATTTTAATAACGACCATATTATTAAAAACAAAATTAGGTATTATATATTCAACATAAACGCTCGAATATTGAATGTTGTTCATTATCGAGTTTTGCCTTACTCGCTTGCTTTGAACATAGCACCGCGATCATCAAACAACAAATTTACACAAAGCTCATTCGGCTATATCTGCCTTTCTATGCCTATGCCTGTGCTTTCTAACATCCAGACAGCTTCTGCGTTTCATTTTAAGCAGACTTAAACCCTATAACAAAGTTATTTAAATTCAAAAGCCTGGTTTTGTACTATCGCTTTTTTAAAAGTTTCAGCTACAGCGTATATACTGCAAGCATAATGCAACTATATGTTTTAAAAAATTATATATCAATATTAGGCCTATGTGTACGTGATGGCATAACAGTAACGTAGGCCCAAGCCGAACCCTAAACCACAACGTAAAGGTAAGCCTATACTAAGAATACTCCTGAGCGTACGCTTAAGCCTAAGCAAAATATAAGTCTAAAGCGTACACGTGCTCCATTGTAATCCCCCAAAAGCAGCTTAGTAGGTATTTCAGTACAACAGACTACACAGTGACACGTAATCTATTGTATGGTGTCACTAACATTCCACAATCCTTGCATCAAATATTGATTTCGACTAGCTATGGTAATATATATTTCTAGTACAACTTTTTTGTAAAACTAACAAAAATCGAACTTTAAATAACAGCTTAAACGAGACGTTTAGCCGGCAAAATTTTGTATGGTGTCGAAGCGGCTAATTAGAATATTCTATACGTAAGTTACCTCATTCCATCTCTGCTTTCCTGCAGAGAACATTCTGCAAAACTTTCAAAAATCGTGCATTCTCGAGGCTTGAAACATACATTGAAAACACTACCGTGTTTCAATGATTAGCACCCAAAGATTCACTGTCAGGCTGAATATCACATG
Source organism: Enoplolaimus lenunculus (assembly GCA_030248215.1). Lineage (NCBI taxonomy): Eukaryota > Metazoa > Nematoda > Enoplea > Enoplida > Thoracostomopsidae > Enoplolaimus > Enoplolaimus lenunculus. The sequence goes on from JASANG010001833.1 coordinate 77,719, forward strand.
ATATTCGTTGAAATTTTGGAATATCAATGTTATTCGCACAAATGTCCAACAGTATCAAGTGACATACCGTCCCTTGTACACGTAGAACATTTGAGAACGGTGGTTTCCAAGCATGATATTCGCATAATGTCTTACAGTATCACGTGACATACCGACTCTTGTACACAGAGAACATTTGAGAACGGTGATTTGCAAGCATGATATTCGCATAATGTCCCACAGTATCAGATGACATACCGACTCTTGTACACGTAGAACATTTGAGAGTGGTGGATAGTAAGCTAATGTTATATGACATTGGAGTTTTGTCTGTTGACACGATAAAAGAGTCCGAATTTTAACGTTGACGTCGAATCAACATGGGACAACCCGTGACCCGCCTGCCCCGGTTATAACGTGAATCCAGCATTTGATGTCTCGGTGCTAATGCGGCAACTTACAAATGTATATATAACGTGTTGCTATGACTAAACATACCTACATTAAGCGTAAAGCCTGATCAAAACAATTAATACTTGCGCTTATTGAAGACCAGCGGAAATACTGCATGAACCTCAAAATTTTAGTGACATGGGCCGAAGGACTGGCGCACTTTCTTAACTAAAACATATACCCGTTTGTTAACAAATCACAATACAACTTTTGCAAGAAAATTCAGTAATAAAAGCAGAATGGCAAAGCGTTATTGATGTTATATAGATATTAAAATATAAAATATGGTTCATAAAATTTCACAAAACTTGAAATATTGTCTGCCGCGACTTAGGCCACAGTTCTTTAAATTCTTGAATAATATCAAGCGTAATCAGCTGACAATTTCTCGCTTTTACAAACGTCAACAAGCTATTTTCGCCAATACACAACAGTGTTGCCATATTAATATTATCATTGCTCGATGTATCCAATGTGTCAAGCTTATGCAAATTTGTCAGCGCCGAAAATCCTTCGACGGTCAAATGTCGTATATTTGCCAACAAAATTGTTCTTAGCCCAGTAACATTGTTGCAAATTACTTTTAAAATGGCATCGTTGACGTAATCGTTTTTAGTAAAATCTAAATAACTCAATCGATTTAAATATTTCAGATCAAGCAACGCTGGTGATATATCGCGTGGATGTACAACAAACGAACCGATGCCGTTTACTTCGGGTGAATAGTATGATGCGAGTTCGAGGCGGTCAATCAGTCCAGTTCGATTTTCGATTTCAATTAATGATGCGATGATGTCACGCGAAAAACAACGTAAATGACTTAACGCTAACGAGCGTAAACGCTTTCTTGACGTCATCGCTGAGTACGTCATCGATTGGCGTTGATCTGTTGCGGATGACGTCAGCGACCGTCTTTGATTTGTCGTCAATGACGTCATCGATGAACCTTGATTGGTTGCTGATGACGTCAACGATGAGTTCTGATTTATCGTCGATGACGCCATCGTTGTACGCTGCCGCGTGATGAATGGTGACGTCGTCGTTGGAACGAAAAACTCAGCTAAATGATGTGCTTCAATGGCGTCACAATAGCTTATATCGAGCGTTTCAAGCGTCTCAGACAAGTTTGCCAGACACGAACCATCAATTACATGATGGCTGTAAAGGTTGACGCCGAGCAAATTGTCAAACGTTTGAAACGCTGAACTCAAATAATCGGAACCGATACGCCGACAAAACGACAAATTTAGCCGTTGCAAGCCGGGAGCATTGGCGAATCCCATTAAACAAGGCCCTCTGAGTAGGGTATTATATTCAAGTGATAACTCTTTCAAATTGTAGAGTCCTTGAAGTATTTCAAATAGCACAGTATCGGCGTCACCATCTGAATAATAGCAATGTGCTCCCTCGTCGAAAACGCAATCAAGTTTCAAAACCGTAATGGACTCAAGAACAACATGTGCTGTTTCTACGTTTGGCACTCCATGTCCAAATTGATTTTGTTTTTTCGTTTCTGGTTCTGGATCTAACTCATCAGGAAAGACATGAACGTTCGAAAAATCCAAATACCAAACAGCAGGAAATATGGCGTTAAACTGAGCAAGTACACGCCTAGGGGCACTGAACCGTGCTCCAGAGCTTACCCTGGTCAACTTTGGGCCTACTCGAAGCGCCAGCTTGTTTAAATGATGATCACGAAGGACAGAAACACTCTCGAAGACACGACGCATATCACAGACGCCTGCGGTAACCGGACGCAGCCCCAACAGCTCACCAAGTGATATACTTTCAAGTGTGCGCCAATTTGATTGAATAATATTCATCCAATGACGACATACTTGTTCGATGATAAGCCATTCTTGAAGCGATAAATAATTGAATATACACAAAAGAATGTCTGTCGATAAGTCTCGAATAGTCGTCGTGCTATGGTAACCGTGGTTTGGTTTCTTGAAAGTTCTGAAATATAAACAGTGCCAGGAGTACACTGGTCATCATGGCCAACCGTCCAAATGACCAGTGTGTCTCAGATTGAGTTTGCGCCACTCAACAAAAGAAAAAAATCTTGGTTATGTGCGTTATTTTTTATCTCAAGTGGTTGGCTGGTTTATTTCAAAATACCTGTACCGATTTATAGTGACAGTTCACCAATCAGAATCTGGGTAGACAAAAAAGTCGAGGTTTGACTATGGCGTGCAGTACTGTTTGAGGTTTCGCTAAAATGATGGGCTTGTTGCCCTAAGGCGAATTTCGACATCAATTTTGTCAAGAAAATTTTCACAAAAGCGAATAAGATAAAGTTTAATTTTAATTCACTGTTTAATATTTTTTTGGCTGATGCCTATAATTTTTTGTGGCTCTAAGGCATGTGCCTTATCTACGTTATGGCAAATCTAAGACCGATTTTACACAATACATTGGTGTTACACGATGCGGCCACACTCGTTTATGCATTAAATGAATATCATCTTACGCTTAGGTTTCAATATTTTATCAAGCTTACGTTAAACACTCAGTTGAATGTCGCTTTGTAACACTGCCGACCCGTACCCAGCTCGGAATAGTTAGGGGTAGGCAAAACAGTTTTTAGCAGGGGCATTCACGAAGTGCAGAAGAGTTTCAAGAGGTGCCAAAACTTTTCTAGCTGCTGTAATACCCTGGACCACCTGTCTGGCTGCTGAAAGGAAAAGAATAATTTATAAGAGGCCGACATCTCTGTAGTGATTGGTCTGCGTACAGGTAATCGTAAATATTTTCATCACTAAACCAAAAAGAGAAATATGCTCATATTTTTATACCTGCCAGTCATTTGTTCTTCCACACTCAACAAAGATATAAATCGAACTCCAGCGAACAACACGTTCTTATCGAACGAGCCGTCTTCACGTTTGATGTATTGAACCAATCGCTGGCTGTCGCCTGGCAGACCTTCAGGGGCAACAAGGCGGCCACCAATCTTGAGCTGATCAAGAATCTGAAAAAGCTGGCAATATTAGCAAATTTTGGGAATGCTTCATTTTGAATGCTGCGAACAGAGACTCGTAAACCACCACTTCAGACATCTGCGTCTTCCCCGGCAGAAATTTTTTAAACGGGGCTGCAACAATTCTTTGTCAGGGAAAATCTGTTTGCCCGTCTAAATCTTCTTGTCCCGTTTGCTAACAATTTTTGGTTGCGTAAATTAGTATATAAATGATTTTTTAAGTACACTACTGCCTGAGTGCAAAGCTACAAGTTTTTAATAGTGCCGTCTAATTGCATAATGGACGCCGCAACTGCTCCAGTTGTGGCGGCGCCCGTAACCAGAAGATCAGCTTCCCTGAAATAATTTTGCCTTTCATAGAAAATTTTCAACCTTGCTTGTATATAAGTCATGGAAAAACCTTGTCTGTGCCGTCTGAAAAATATATTGCCCTGTCATAGCAAGGTGAGCTGGGTGTGGGCCTGTTCAGTTGAATTGAAATTTCCATGTGATGACTCTTCAATAGAGCTATTAAGGTATAAACGTTGCTGCTTTATGCCTCTTGGCGCAGAACAATACCACAATTCAGTTATTGATCAAGCTATATATTAAAGTTTTATTATTCAGACAACAAAGATCGGAAAAATACTAAGCCTAAGCCTGACTCTAATGCGATTCGTTAAACCAAGAGTGGATTGATCAACTCTTTATAACAAAAGTGTGCAACTGGGTAGATTCTGTGTATTAAAGAATGTGCCCGGCACGCGTTGTGTAGTTGGCCTTCCCCCCCTTCTGGGGGGGGAACGTTGAACCAATATTTTGAATTGTAGCTAAAGTCGCTCCGATTATATTTTAACTTCTATGTTTACTATGTAGATTAAGTGGTGACTAGCCCCCCCAAATCAGGGGGGGTCGAGCAAAAATGCAACGCGTGCTGGTACACTTTGTGCCATGCACAGCCCAAGCAGTTGCACACTCTTCTACAAGGAGGACATCATCCACTCTTGGTTAAACCAACTTCAAGAAATTTAAATTTTACTTACACAACCGGGTACACTTTCAATTGCGGCACCGATATGTATAGCATCGTACGGTGAATGCTCTTTAAGTCCAACTCGACCATCAGCCACTAAAAGTTTCAATAATGGTCTTAAAAAATTATCATGTTTATCAGGTCATTCCAAATATGTGCAATCATACCGCATGCAAACAGTGCAAATCAGCATTATAAATTGCCTAAAATAAACTATTACTTTGCAGTTTACACGTAGTAATTAATATATAATTATTAGCTTAAGAAAAAAATAACAATTATAGCCGAACAGCCGCTTCCTATAACCAAAAGAAGGGCCAGTCGAAGTTCGATTCCAGCCAAAATGTTCGAACATCGCGTGTGAATTTCAGAATTGAAATTATAAGCAAAGTAGTGTCTTCAAAAATTGCGTATTTCCATTGAAATTTCAGCTGTTCCTGTAGGTCCAGACAGCTATTGCGAGCAGACACAAGCATACCTTGGGCCCATGTATACAACATGGCCGGATCGTTTTTGGGAGGGGCTATAATAGAGTCAGTTTAAGCTTTATAGACTAATTTTTTTACTTAGGCTTAGGCTTAGGCTTAGGAATAGGCTCATTCATACGCTTTAGGTTTTGGCTTAGGCTTAGGCTTAGGCTTAGGCGTAGGCTTAGGCTTAGGAATATGCTTATACTACTGTTGCGGCTTTGTTCTATACATGGGCCATACCTTTAATATTGACGTTTCCGCTTTGAATAATAGAACAATCGAATTTGTTCAAGTTAGCAACAGACAAGTTGACAAGTTCTTCAATATGATCGACTCCAAAAACTTTTCCATTCGGTTTGACCTTGTAAAACGATACAGATTTAAAGGTGTCAAATGTTTATTACAGGGTTTCCTTAAACGTTGTTTAATCTACCTAATTTCGCATCATCTGAGGCTTGACCTTCGACTTTGGCAGGGCCCATGTATAGAACAGGTCCGGAACGATTTGCTGCTGGGCTGTAATAGAGTCAGTTTAAGCTTTAGACAAACTTTTTTGCTTAAGCGTAGGCTTAGGGTTAGGCGTAGTTTCAGAGATATGCTTATACACTGTAAAAATGGGAAGTCAAATTGACTTTCTCGGAAACAGGCTTTTTCTGACTACACAAACTGACTCAAATTTGACTCCGCCAGAGTCAACAGTGAATCGAATTTGACTCTGGCGGAGTCAAATTTGACTCAGGTTGTGTAGTCAGGAAAAGCCTGTCTCCGAGAGAATCAATTTGACTACCCATTTTTTACAGTGTACCACTGTTCCGGCCATGTACTATACATGGGCCGACTTAGGCAATTGATATCCGGTTTTGATTCAAGGCTCCGGTGTTTTTCACTTTCGGTTTCACCAATGGTTTTATGTTATTGCTTTTATTTTGCCAATAGCTATAAAGCTTGTATAATTTCGAAAATTTTAAAAACGTTGGAATTTGAATTTCAGTTGACTCAAACGTAAGCCATTAATGCCTGAACTTTAACGAACCTTTAAATATTTGCAAAAATACAAAAGCTTAAACTAGAGCTGTACCAAAACTATATATACAATGAATCGACGATAATTCGTCGCCCGACAACTTGTCGCTTAACTGTGTCATAAAGCGTATGATTTAACCTAAGCGTTCTTAAAGATAAAGTGAGAGTTTTTCATTTAAGCCTGAGCTTTAGCCTAAGGATAATGATGATGAGCGACGAATTGTCGAGTTGATAAATTTTCGGATTACAAGTTGACGGGCGACGAGTTGTCGGGCGACGAATTATCATGATTCCACACACAATATTTCCTAGACACATAGTGAGATCCAGCTTGGGTAAATATAAACAATGGATGCCGGATATGGAACCAAGCACAAACAACAAACCATATGGTAGAAACACGCAATCAGGTATCCAGATCCGCAGCCAATATCCAATACTGTATTTCCGTTTTGTAAGCTATCACTTAATCCTTCGAGGGCAAGTGCGTGCTGAAGTTGAAAACGAAACGCAATTTACGATAAACTCAAAGATGCAACGAAAAGTTTGCGTCAGGCTTCGGCAAAGTTCACCGACCACCGACTACAACCTTTTCATTTTTAGCTACACTGCAAAAAATGGTGAGTCAAATGGACTCTCTCCATAATAGCCTATACGGGACTAAACAAACTGAGTCAAATTCGACTCCGCCTGAATCAAATTCGACTCACTAAGTCGCAGGTTTGACTCTGACTGCGTCGAATTTGAATCAGTTTGTGTAGTTTCGTTGAGCCTATACGTGAAGAAAGTACTTAATGAATTAGTATACAACTTAAAAACCAACGGGTTTTTCGTTAAGAATACAATTACTGTAGTGACCGGAATAAGAGGGGGACTGGTATTTATTTGGCCTCTTCAGAGGGCACGCCGCTGTTATTCGGCTACGGGCTGTTATTTATTTTCAACCAGCCCTCGCCACCCTTCGTTACTGATATATATCCGGTATTGCAACTATCCGTTGAATGAAACGTTTTTGCCTTGCATCAACAGCTTGCGCCATAATGCACGGTTATACTTAGGAATGTACTTTCAAAATTTAAGTACGCTTTAAAGTTTTTATCTCAATTAATTGGTCCTGGAGTCATTTATGCACTACAATTAGGGATAATTGACTTTATATACTCTAATTAGGGTTTAGGAACTCTATCCGCTTACGGACTCCTATTAGGTATACGGACTCTTATTGATAGGGACTCAAAATGGGAACCCCCTCTTATTACCCCCCTAATATTCGAGTCACTACAGTATGAGCTAACACACTAGGCCAGATAACAAAAAACTTAAATTACCAATCGAGCTGCTGAAATTGTAGCTCCAAACCCGATTTTAACCGCTTCTTCGCCATAAGGATCTTTCGGGCAGAACGCTGCGCGATCAGTCTCGGACATTACTGCTTCTATTCGATCAGTATAGATTGCGTTCAAGTCTAAAAGTATAAACTAAGAAAATAAAGTATGTAAATGAACTCTGGCATATGCTAACACTATACCTACAGAAGCATTTTTAATTATCAATTTACCTGCAATGACCTGAATAAGGTTCGGAAGACTGATATTATTTATTTCGCCTCTTCACAGGGTACACCATTTGGTATTTGGTTCTGGCCTGAGATTGATTTTTCAACCCAGCTGCAGTTATTTGGACCCCCGAAGTTTAACATATATCGGTCATTTTCTGACTTATATATCAGTCATTTTGTATGATTTAAAGCTGATGACTTTCAAAACATACTTCTAACACAGTGAGTATGCTCCTATGAAAATATATTTAATATGAGTAATTGACGTTTACAGACTAATTAATAATTTTTGACTCCAACCGCTCATGGATATTAATTTTACAGAAGTAAATTTCTGGTGATTCAGAGTTAAAACAGAAACACCGGACTCGTATTACATCGTCTTTCTTATTTTGAACAGGAACAGGAATGGTACGCAAGACATGCTGTTTTACGGTCGGCTTTTCAAACAAGTTACCCAAAGCAAGCAGCAGATAATTGAAGATTGAAAACGACCGTCATTGAAGGGCGGTTGGCAGCAATAGGGTGCCGTGGAATTTAGATTTGTGGGGTTTAGGCTCGGATATATGGGCTAAAATTCAATTTACACGTATGGTCACCAGCTTGAATAAGCATGCAACTGCAATTACTATACTAGAAGGTTTCGCTTATTGCAACGGTAATGATAAATCTACAATTTACCTTTTAGCTTTATTACTAAGTAATTCATTTTATAAATTATACACTTTAAGACTGGGCAAACACTAAATGCTCAAAAACATAAATAAGAATAAAGTGCAGTTGACGAAGGTTGAAAGCCATATAACCAAGTCTTTCTTATATACTTCACTGAAAATTATTGTTAAACAATTTTGTAAGAAGTGCAGCGGTGGATCCAGAATATTCTGATAGAGGCCGCGGAGGGTTCGCAAATGCTATGAATCGCAATTGGCTTTGGCAGCCAACCAAATTTTGTTAGGTTGAAGGGTTATAAGCAGGTCCGTAGCCAGCTCACCTTGCTAGGGGGGATAAAAAATTTTCAGGAGGGGCATTCAAGGGTTTTCAATGAGGTACAAGCAAGATTGAAAACTTTCTAGGGGGGCCCAAAATTTTGCAGGGGGACATTAGGCATTTGGGTTTATATTTATGACTGGTGCTAGGAACATAAACAGATTTGCATAAAATTAAATTTATAAGCAAACCTATCGGTTCGAATATCAATCACTTCATTCACAGGTTCAAACGTTACAAGACCAATCCCGAACTAACGAACAAGTTACAGGTGCTACACATATTTGAGAACATGGGCTCAGGGTTCAAACGTGGGCTCGAGCAGTTGACCGGCGTCAGAGTACCGTCAAAAATCGCTTTAAAACGGTGAATCCATTCTGGCTTACCTCTGACCTCTCGGAGCCGACTAAGCAATGTTTAAAGGTAGAAAATTTGGCTAAAAGCAGTAGGTTAATAGTTGAGTATTGAAACCTGTAAATGCTCAAGAATACAGATTGAGTTCAGCGTTCGACAAATTAACTAAAACGCTTTAGTAAGCGAAACTGCACCTATCGACCGACAGTTAACTGTAGCCTGTTATAATTATTTGTATTATCCGGTGACATATGTAACGAGACATATCCATAAAAACACAAACAATACGAGGTAGCACTTTTTGCAAGCTGAAACAACCATCTGTTAGAAAAAAATGCAGAAAAATACACTGCAATATATTTTTGCAACAGACGATAATATAATAAGCATAGCGGGGCGGAATTTGTTGCTACTTAGATGGAACTGTGAACGCACGATTTATTTTGCCCAGTAGCTGGTTTAGGCACGTGCCAGGCTTGCAAGCGAGACATGAAAACATTCAAGAGCATGCAGTTTCGTGAAAAAGCAATTCTATGATATTTTTGAATGAAACCGCCCTGGTTGTAGAATTAGGGCAGATGCTCCGGCAGGCTTTGACTATAAAACCGGAGCTGTAACAGTAGCTCAAAACACCTTAGTATCCGGTTGTTTGTTACGGTACCAAATCGCATGTTTCTGCGTTGTTGAAGACGTGTCGCGGACACGAAAATGTTCGTATAAATCTTCTAGATGAAATATGTTTTTGTTCAGGAACTCACGCAATCATGCAAAGTCGAAGTATTTTTTAGATTTCTAATAAAACGAATTAGAAAGAATTCGATGAGTTTCATTATTTACCTGTATGTTGACACAAGTATTTGTAGACATTCCTCCACATCAGGTTAACACGTACGTTTAGGCCAAGACTTAAACAAATGCTTAGAAAAAGGCGTAGGCAAAGGTTTTATGCAAAGGCTTTGGCAACAGCTTAGGCAAAGGTTTAGGCAAAGGCTTGGGCAAGGGCTTAGGCGAAGGCGAAGGCTTAGGCGAATAGACTTAAGCTTATGTAAGCCTGTTAAACCTAAGCCATGCCTAAGCCTGCAACCAATGCCTAAGCATGCGGGGGGGAGTCGACAAGAGCCTGTTTTCAGACGTAGCTACAGCCTCCAGGTAAAATTTCCAAGCATTCGAGTACTTATGTCAGTTCAATTCGTAGAACATAACTGCACATTAAATGATAACTACTAAATGAATGAACGGGTAAACGTCTGGAATGAACCGACTAATCTTATTATTCAACTATGCCACAAGTTTGAATACTAATTAATGTCGGTATAGACTGCAGTTTAAAGCCAAACCGTTCAGATTTTCCTTGAATATATTGAATGAAACATTTTTCGAGTCTTCAATTTAATATTTTATCCTGACGAGTAATTTGATTTAACCGAATTCGCATCGCTTTTACAAACGTGTCCAACTTTGAGAATACGACAGTAAATATTAGCTGGCAAAATAACCGCAGACACTAGTTAAAATCCATATTGTAAACGACCAGATAGTTGGTAGCATATTTATAAATCTTGTAATAGTTTGAGGGATTCTATATATGCCACCTAAATGTTTCATCTGTTAAGTGTTTATATGCGGGTACTCGAGAATCGCGTGCAACTTTGCTTGCAATGGTTTGAGCCTATTTATAAGCCAGCTTTTCTAACACAGAAGTATTTAAATATGCGATATTAATTCTAACTTTACTCTCATGTGTTTGGTATGGTTCCTACTGCCAGCTAAGATGCTTCAAAAGCGTAGCCAAGCACTTTGATTTGGAAGTAGTCGCATTAAATTACTGTAGTGACCCAAATAAGAGCTGTGTATGATATTTATTTTGCCTCTGCAGAGGATACATTGATGTTGATCGGTCACGGACTGTTATTTATTATTAATTCACTAAATGTTACTTGGATCCAACACCCTTCTTGTTCTGTGCTTTTACTTTGGTATATTTTATGCATTCTAATTTGGAACATATGGCTTTACAGACTCTACTCAAATGGGATCCCCAGCCGACCTCTTATTACCTGCATCTTATTCGCGTCACTACAGTACTTTATGTATTTTTGTGAAAAGCCAGATTTTCTCAGCTAACAAATATTCGTTTAGAAAGTAGATTTTTTAACGTCATTCGAAAAGACTCAGTTTTCTTGGGTTCCTATCGGGCTACGCTCACAATACGTTGTAACAGCAAATCTGTATTACAAAAGCTGAAACACACAGCATACGTATTTTGGGTAGTGATTAAAGCTGTAGTAATGATTGTTTCATATATAAACAAGAGATAGCGTATACATTGAAATTTTAGAACACGTTCTTAAATACTAGTTTAATGAAGAATATTTTAGGGTTGCAAATTTGCACCCATGTTGACTAGTCTTATTTAGGGCGTGTGTTTAGCGAACGCTAACATGGTTTCAAAAACCTTCACCGCCTCGTGTTCACCGTTTGTTCCTAAATACCGCGTGAAAGTTGCTATCATTCGAGAAGGGCATTGTAACTCTATATCCCTTTGTGGCGTTCGCTTTTAATCACGAATACACATCGTTTTTACACCGATAGAAAAACGTAGGTTTTTCACTAGGACACCGTTTAAGCCGGTGTCAATTAAACAGGTCGTCAGACTTAAATTTTTAAAAATAATTAACACCCATGACACAACCCGATTTGAAGTATTAATACTTTTGAATTTTTTAAATTTGTGTATGCCCCACACCTCACCGACCATGCGGCCAATGTTACTTTAAGGGGCATAACAGTAGATTAAGCGTATTCCTAAGCCTAAGAAGCTTAAGCCTAAGCGTTGCAAAAATGTGTTCCTAAGTCTAAGCCTAAGCCTAAGCCTAAGAAAAAAATGTCTAGAATCTAAATCTACTCTTTTATGGACCCACCAGAAACCTTTATAGCACGAGTTTAAAACGTTTTCTGCTTTAGCGCAAATCATCCTTTAATATAAAAAAAAATGCCAAGAACACCATTTTCACTGTAAAATATTGGAGAAAGAAAACAGTATTCAGTCACCGGACCATTGTAGATCCACCATGGTCCCCTATAAAAAGACAGTAGAATAATTTTTCGGTGGCATGTTCGTGATTTTGCATATCGATATACATAGCTAATTTTTTTCGTGTTTTTGTGCTGTTGATTTTGCGGTGGCTTCTGGCACATAGCCAGCTCACCTTGCTAGAGAGGCTAAAAATTTTACAGGAGGGAAATGCAATAGTTTTCAGTGACTAACAAGCAAGGTTGAATATTTTCTAGAGAGGCCAAAATTGTTCCGGGGGTGGGTGAGCTGTACCCTGCCCTCCCCCGCCTTGGCAGCGGGGCCGAGGGTTTTAGGCAATGTTCCACTTTGCCCGGGCATTGCTTGATTTAAATCTGAAAGCATAAGACTCTAGAATTTTAAGCAAGTTATTCTAAGCATGCCAAAAGTGCCTTTTTTCGTCTCATCAAAATTTCAGTTGGCATTACATCCCCTCAATCCATCTGTTTATGTATATGTCTCTAAATCGCTAATAACGTTTTAATTATGAAAATATTCATTGAATTATATATTATAAAACCGATAAGATTGCCTAGCAAAGTTGGGGCCAGGCGACGTTCAAACCCCCCCTGCAATAATTTTGCCGCCCCTACAAAATTTTTAGCCTTGCTTGTATGTGATTGAAAAGCCTTGTATGCCCCTCCTGAAAATTGTTTAGCCCCTCCAGCAAGGTGAGCTGGCTACGGGCCAGGATCTTACAATCTATTGCATTTTTCCATGTTTTGCCCTACTGGTTTTATAATTCGGTCAGCTGTATCAATGGTTCAGCTTGAATTTGGTGCAAAAATTGGCTTCCTATAAAAGATGAACCTGTACAAAATTACAATTGTTTTTCGCTGCGTTGAGCACAAAAAGGTTCGCAGGGTACAACACGAGTGATTGCTTTGGCTTACACGCAGTCATTATATCGCGACGTTTTGCTTGAGTTAAGTTTATCGCTTGACAGTCTTTGGTTCTGTTTGCTCCAGCTGGCGGCAGACAACGTTTTAGCCTAGGTTCGTAGCCAGAGGAGCTGCAGGGAAGGCGCAGGCTGTTTAAATCAATATACCCTCCAAAAACTGTTCTGCCTCCGCCTAAGCTGCTTACGGGCAATGAGTTCTATGTTGTATACAAAAGATCAAATTAATATGGAATTTCTAGCTGAACAGAATCGCACCTTTGTAAACTTTAAATATATTTCGATAGCTTAAATGATACACATAAGTATATTCATTCAATTATACCGGCCAGGCTGTAAACTATATTGGCCAATGTTACCCTGACGGGTGTAAATAAAGTATACTCCTAAGCCTAAGCCTAAACCTAAGCCTAAGTCTCAGTGTAAGAATCAGCTTACACCTGCGCCTATACCTACCCTTAGCCTACGCAAAAAATAATCTAAAGCTTAAACTTACTCTATTAATATAGTCCCGCAAAAACGGTTCGCCCTCAAAGTAACATGGGCCGAGATATTAAATGAGTGACTTGCTTCAAGTAATTTCTTTAGGTTTTTTCCAAAACAATTCTACGGTCTAGTTCTTCGAATAACGGGCCAATGTAAAGAACAGGGGCGGAACAGTATATATTATAAGCATATCCCTAAGCCTAAGCCTAAACCTAAGCGTAAGAATGAACATATTCCTAAACCTAAGTTTAAGCCTAAGCCTAAGCCAAGCAAAAAAATAGTCTCAAGCTTGAGCGTACTCTATTGCAGTCCCGCAGAAAAACGTTTCGCGCCTGATCTTTACATGGGCCGAATAACGGCACTGAATTGATTGGAATGATCCTTAAGAACAAGCTTGCATGTTCATATTCTTATCTATTGTAGAGACACGCGTTTTTTGTGGCAAATAACTAAAGCTCCGTCGACGAAAATGGCCGTCTTGGGCCAATACGAACGAGGAGTTGTTAATTTTTGAAACTCACATTTACTACTAATCCATTGCAATCAATCTTGTGCTATCGAGATGTATATGTTTAGCAACGTAAACATCGCTTTTAAAGCTGAACCATTTTAAAAGCGAGGCCGTATGGTCTACAACACCGGCAGAAAACTTAAATTAAAAATATCTGGTTGAACGCAAAAAACTGAACTGGCCCTGGTGGTGGCATTTGAACCAGCCTAAAATGAAAGAAATAATTACATAACCAAGGTTTTTTATTTTGCTGAGCGGCCTGAATGAATATCGGTCCATTGGACGTTAGTTCGATAGGCCAGACGAATACGTCACCCCTGGACAGAAAACCTTTTTGGCGATTTAGTCTATTACGCCATCTTTGGCGTTCGGTGTGCGGAAAATATGTTTTTTGTTTTTTAAAAAGTGAAAATTTAAATTTGTATTCTCAAATGGGTGTAGCACCTATTACTAGTTGATGATAGGTCTTGTAACTTTCGAACCATGCAATAGTGAGGTTTGAAATTCAGCACGTTTATTGCATTTGATGCATTCTACTTCTGTGCAAATTTTGATATGTGCAATTGCAGCAAGCAGGTTCGTTAGTTTGGAAACCTTTTATTTACTGGTGATAGGTGCTATATGCATTTAAGAATATCAACCCTAAATTCAACTGTTAAAAGTTTAGAGTACTTTTATAATCAATTTTTAAGATTCATCTTCATTATTGCATACTCAAAATATTGCAGATACGGATATCCAAACTGTATTTAAATTAAACGGTGCACTTACTTATAGTATTAGTCTCGAATCGAGAAAATTGTGAAGAGAAACCAAACGCATTCTTAGTAATAATTTTTGTACAAAATTTTGATTTTCGCAAATTGTACGGATGGCATTTCGGGTCAGCCAGTCAGTACGATTATTGATTTTAAAATTTTATTGAAATGTTTTAAATTAATATTAGCAGAAAAGTACACGAGGTCAATATAAGTTTATTAACCATTTTAACACGTCATCCACGTAATAGTGTTTGCATTATCGGAGCCAGTGCCGGAGCTTAACGCCCACCATACCACCCAAAATGGGGACCCTCACCGCTATGAGGAGACTCGCAATATTTTAAAATACGTTTTTGCATCAAACTTTTTGAATAATTATTGTCTGACTTCCCGCTCGCGAACTTTGTTCACCAGTTTCCTGTTGTAATTTTTCGAAATATCTAATAAATATGATTAAAATAGTGTTTTTCGACAGTACTTATATATTAAGCGACTGTAAAAAGTTTTTGGTTATTTACGTGATTTTAGTAACCAGATTTTGCTTAAATTCTGGCTCCGGCCCCAGTTCCGGTGAATTTTTTCAATCCCTTGTACCATCGTGACGGTCTATGTTACGTTCTGTATTTTCTCCACTGCAATTTCACAGTGCGAACTATTCGATTTAAATTTATAAAATTGTTATATTAATTTAGCAATATTGTTTTACTGAAATTGCTCAAACTGTTATAATACATAAATACAAATTAACGTTATTAAATTTAGTCAGACAGATTCTCACGTAAGAAGTTTAGCTTGCGTTCGCAATTTATTGTAATCGTCTGCTACTTTTACGGGTTTTTGGTAACTCTATTTGGTTTATTACCATTTTTTACTTCAATAAACTTAAGTGCCAGTTTCAGCAAAAATTGTTCTAGATACAGTTTTTACATAAAAATAATTACATATATACATACATAAACTATATATCTATATATAATGGCCCCGCTTTATAAATAAATGTTACAGTTTTCACCCGTGATTATACCAGCGTCTAAAATTGTTCATTTGACCCACGCTGACCCACAAGTTGTCAAAAAACATCGCGAGCAAAGCCAACGAAAAGACAAAGGCATTTTTTGTGTCACAAAAGTAAAAATTTGTAATGTACCATTCTATCTTGAAATTTTTTTCTCACAGCAGCGGTCGTATTCTAAGAATCACCCTTCGCTGTAGATCCACCCTTTACAGTGCCGTATGAAATAACTCAAGACCTCATATGTTGCTGGTAATCTTTTACACACGCGAGCTATATATAATTCATAATTAGTCGATATTAGCATGAGAATGTTTAATTTAGGTGCACAAAAAAGTGGGTAACATTATATAGCATTGTATTTTATTAATAAAATAATGTTGGCGAAACGTTTTGAATAATTTACATTTCGCGGACTTTTTCAAAGCTTTCAAATACAAAGAAGTTGTGTTGGAGCACACGAGATAAAAGCATAGTTGCTTCGGTGGTTTCCATTATATTACTGTATTGTATACAATTTATGATAAACGTAATACATGTTCACCAATTGACGTTATCCACGTGGATTCAATGGAGCATGGTATATGTGTCGTATCTCAAGCAGCTATTTGCCCAAGTTTGCAAGTGAGACGTTCCAAACGGTAATTGTTGTTCGGGCAGAATGCAATATTTTCGATTGGTTGTTCATGTTTAACTGTGTTCGAGAAAATTGACTTGCACAGTAATTATTTGGGTTCACCTTATTTGCAAACTAAAAACAAGGTTTGTAAATGTTAAATGATTACAGAGGCGCAATTTGATTGGCTAATCCAAACAGAAATAAAGACAGCATTACTCACATAACATTGTACTGGATTGAACATTATGGCACACGCTCAGACATCTTCGTCTGTGTACTATATAAACCTTCTTTGATTTACACTGCAAATATGGCGAAGCCAAATATTATTGTGCAAGTCAATTTTCTCGAACACAGTCAAGTCTAAACAACCAATCGCAAACAGTTTGCATTCTAGCAGCTGTTTGGTCTGTACAATCCTCCAATCAAAAGCAGTTGGATTCCAGTAGTTATTTGGGCTGCCTCGAGCAGCAATTGTCACTTTGGACGTTATAGTTGTCAACTGGGAAATTACCTGTTTGGGCCACGACATACGCATTCTCCACTAATAGTCTTGCCGTGTTAAAAATAATGCATTAAACTTGTTTCATCGGAAACTCACGTGTTTTCTAGCCTAAAAACTGAACCACGAGGTTAAAAAACCTTTGGGCGCTGGGTAAATTTTATAGCTATTGAAATATAGAAGTATTTACTAGATAAAGCCTTGGTTTCATTTTCAAAAAACATACTTTTAGTAAATATTTCGAAACATTTATTCCATAAAGTGTTTAGTGTGCGCTGTACGAGCTACGGGCCAGTAGACAAGGGAGGACCAAGCTGGGCTCAGCCCCCTGGAAAAATTGGCTCAATTAAAGTTTTTCCCCCTCCTAAAATATTAATTTAAGTTCCACCCCTTATGGTATGAATTAAAGTTCCCGCCCCAAGTGGTATCAATTAAAGTCTCTCCCTAGTGCTACACAGCAGATTGAATCCTATTGGAACCGTCAGAAAATACGGCCGAAGCATATGCGAAGAGTTCGGCGAGAGTTGCTACAAGAATATCTCAATGAGTTTTGTTGGCGCGATCATTTTCAAAATGGTGCTTTTGAGCACTTATGTACTCATATCAGAGAACAGTTTCCCTGTACTTAAAGCGCTCTCAAGGCTTATCTTTATCCCAATAGCCCTTCCAGAACTACTAATTGCTGTATTTGTGGACCGAAACTACGTTCAATAAGCCTTACCAAGGGCTATCAATTAAAGTTTTCTCCCCCCTAAAGCATAAAGTTTCCCCCCTTAGTTATATAGGGGGTGCAAAACTTTAATTGATGCAAAAAATTTTGGCACCGCTTAGAAAATTTGCTACCTTTAAAATCCCTTGAATGCTCCTCCTAAATAAATTATAGCTCCCTAGCCTGGTGAGCTGGCTACGGGCCTGACGAGTTATTGGCCAATTAACAGAAATTGCAAAAAACTTTGTGTCAGCATCGAAACTGTTCACAGTGCCAAACTTTTTATTAATTTTCAAACACTTAATATTATTCTGTATGTACCACTGTATGTTGACTAACTGCGTCAGTAAATTTTATCAAGTTTGCGCTAACAAAATATATGTAATTTGTCCATAAAAAGGACCAAATTTGCGCTAAGCTTGTTTTTAAAAATACTAAAATAAGAATTTTTCCATTAATATATTAAAACTGCTATTTTAAATGGTTACTTTTTGTTTGTCAAAATAACCCCTTTAGTAAATTAAAAAATTATTTTAAATTATTTTAGCCAAAACCAAATTTTCTGTCATCAGGTACCCTTGGGTGTCTTGTTTACAGTATAGATATATATTGATATTTGGCATTGACTGCTGCGCATGGGCGTAGCCAGGATTTTTCCTCATGAGCGTACAACCTCATGTGAAACAAAAACCTTGTACCATCTTAGATATATAAAGGTAATATTCTGAAGCATGCAAACAGTGCTCTGTTTTATATCCATTTCGAAAGGGGATATATACCTCTTTAGCTCGCGCTGCATATGTATGCCCCTGTAATCAAATTATAAAAAATTTAAATGAGTTCAGTTAAAAAATGCATAGCTATCTCAAGGGTAAAATGCATGCATCAAAATAGCGCAACGTTTTGCATCACCGTTTTATTGAATTTCAAGTTACACAGCTGCGAGCAGATAAAATTAAAATATTTGTTTTTTGTCAGCTGCAATACGCAGCATGAGGAACCAACTACAACCTGTTTCTGGCATTTGCTATCATTTTAGTTTCACCACAAGCGCATTGAAGTGGCTTAATAGAGTGTATATATCTCATTTCGAAAAATCTAAAGAGACAAGCACCTTTATGACGCTTTAGAATTCGGATCCCAGAGGATATTAAGGAAGATCTGTACAGTCCATATGCAAGGTTCACTAGCGTATCCAGAAGGGATGGGGGCGTTCACTCCCTCGTCAAAAAAATTTGTGATAAAATGGTAAGGTTCCTTGTTACAATTTTTTCCTCAGAAAATTGACACATATAAAGTATACAGTACAAAATTGAGTTTCATAACTTTTGCCAGCTCGCCGCCACCCGTGAGAAATTTCTCGATCTGCCGCTAATGAAGTTGTACTGTTTCGAAATAAAATCCTAGCTACATGCTTGGCTTCCACTTTGCATATAAATCACAAATAAAGTGGCGACGGGTGCATGCAACACAGCTGACGATAATTTTTGAATATTCATAGTCTTGAAGATACTATCAGGGTCGTGTATTACGAAAAGGATGAAGAGAAATATCCCCTCTAGAAATATCTTGAAAGACTAAGAAACAACAGGTTTAAACCGCTTCAGAAACAACCTAGTTAATGCATAGAGGACAGAATATTTCCTGTCTCGCTGTGCTAGCTAGTCGCACTTTTATTACATGAGGTTGCAACGCCTAAAATGAAAGCCTGATTACACCCCTGTCTAGTGACAAATTCAGAATTTTTTAATACTTTGAGACCGGCTGGCTTGAACCGATACCCGGCCGAAGCTTTTTTTGTGCGATTTTTCGCTTTTGAACTTTTGGTCAGCAGGCAGGTTTTAAATTGATAAATTGAGTCTTTATTGAAATTCAAACCAAATAGCACGATTTACCCAGTGATCATTTTAAACGGTAACAGACTGTTTTTAACATCATTAAAGCTAATTCCTGTTTAATTTGCGTGAAATAATTCAAAGGTTACAATCTGTACGCAACCTTAATGACATTTGTAGTTCGGGTTTAGTAGCCAGGAGCGCACTTTATCGTTACCTAATCATCAGAGACTTATGCAATTGACGGTGATAAACCTGAAACGGCCCGTGTAAAGATCAGGGCGGAACGTTTTTCTGCGGCGCTGCAATAGAGTAAGCTTAAGCTTTAGACTGTTTTTTGCTGACACCCTTAAATTAGGCTTAGGTGTAAGCTTAATCGTCTGGCTACGTTTAGGTATAACCTCATTCTTACGGCTAGTCTAAGGCTTAAAGATATGCTTTGTTACGGCCCTGTTCTATGTATTGATTCTGTAGTAGACCAATCAAATTTTATCGCTCTCTACGACAAATTTCAGAGCAAATTTACATATTTCTCACACTGCAATAACGAACTTGCCCCGGCTAATCATGTACTACAGCTACTGCTACGATGCTAAAAACATAATGTTGCAGTAATTCAATTAGACACGAACGCCAAGCTCCTATAGCTAAGTTGTTGATGGTAAACGACTCACACTCAAAAGATAGTTTATTCATAACAGAAACGGGTAAAGCTGTGTTTCAGAAATCCCACACTCTCGATAACCAATGCTTTACTCGTTGAAATAGTACAAAATTTATGATTGAAAAATCTTTCATCATTTCATCAGTAGGGTATCTGAATTTAGATCTTAAGTCAAGGCTTCTGATGGAGCTACTTATGATGCTCCAACTTTATACAGTAGTAAGCGAAAACATTCAAGCTATAATGTTAGTTATGGTTCAAACTCTTCAAGTCATTGCCCTTCGTACAATGAAACGTTCTACGTTCAACCCCTCAGAACAACTTCAACCTCGCTTAGTCGTTGTGAAAACCTTGCATGCCCCTCCTGAATGCTTTTTAGCCACTAAGATGTTCATCTGGCTACAGGCCTGTTTCTTGAGCTGTACGTTGACTGAAAAATAGCTGGCTTCAATTTTTATTCACATTTGGCAAAAAAAACGATTGCACAATACAATTATGCGTCGTACGACAATTAGAATATGGATGTACAGTAGCAAAAGCTGACAGCCTAATTTTAGGCTTTTAAATTTGTGAATACTACCTCGATTGACAAGGTGAGCCAAGGCTTGAATTCGGTGATATGTACCCTGCCGCACCGTTTAAGCATACCAGATACATAATGACCCCACAATACTATAATGGCCGTTTCAGCCTTTAATTTCTTACCATTTTTACTAATGCTTACATGTAAAACATTCGTTTTCTTGGTTGTTAGCTTAAGATGATTTATCTTTTTTAAGCTGTTATGGCGTTTTTGTTTCAAAATGCAAGACTCTTTTCCGCTTCGACGAAAGTTTATTGATTGATTAGAAATGTTAATTTATTTGTTCTACAAAATCATGGCCAATGTAAAGAACAAGACCGTTGCAGTAGTATAAGCACGTTTCTAAGGCTAGGACTAAGCCTAAGCCAAAGCGAAAAATTAACCTAAAGTTTAAGCTAACTCTATTGCATTCCTGCCAAAAAACGTTCCGCGCCGAATCTTTAAACGGGTTAAAATTATACTTTGGTTTCGGTCTGAGAATTTTTTACTAAACTCTTGCTTTTTGCCTTAACCGGGCAGATAAATTTGTTACTGAAATAAGTTGACTTGGCACTGTTTCGTTGATGTAAACATTACATGACTATTCTGAATTGAACAATAATTCACAACGTGTGATAGACTCTACGCTCTTATACTTCAGAATAAGTGCGACAATTACTAGCCAAAGCCTGTGCCGTGCTTGAAAAAGTATTCTAACTTGAAATTATAGCTATTTCCAGTTATAACTTCACAAGTTACGACAGGGCCGTAGCTAGTTCACCTTGCTAAGGGTGACTAAAAATTATTCAGCAGGGGCAGTCAAGGGTTTTCGTTCACTTATACAAGCAATGTTTAAAACTTTCTGAGGGGGGGGCAAAATTTTCCAGGAGGGCTAGGTTCCCTGTCCCTTCTTGACTACAGTCCCGAGTTTACATAGACGCTACTTTATCTTTAAGTGGTGACTCGTGATTTATCATTGGCGGTTCCAGTATTTTTACTGAGCGGTACACGAGCGAAAGTCAAACAAAATTTTAACACTTATAATACGCATTCTTTAGCTCTGATCCCTGTTCGGGCAGTGGGCAGGGCTTGGCTGACCTTCCATTGATTCGCCAGTGAAGGCTATCAACTATAATTAAGTGGTTCACCAGTTTCTGTGCGGAGTTCGGTGTGACAAATGATAGCAATTTCTACCTGATAGCGTAAATTCATCACGGTTGTAACTAAATACACTTCTCGTATTCCGGAAATACCTTAATCAGCGGCGGATTCGGAAATTTATAACGGGGAAGCGGGATTACAAAAGTTACGGAACGCAATTTTTACTGTATACGATATGTGCAAATTTCTGAGGTGTGAAAATTGTAAGTATAGACCTTACCAATTTGGCACTAAAATGTTCTGACGGGGGCTTGTGCGCCCCCGTCCCCTCGGGCCACTTCTGAACCAGCTAGTGACCTTAACGTATAATATTCTAGAACGGTCACGTGGAAGCGGAACTTCTTGTTGTGTGATATAGAATTATAGAGCAGGTTTTGAAATGGGCTCTGTATTTACATCTGCATTACAAAATATTTTCTATGGCGATTTTTTGAGGTTTTGACAACTTACTTTGCTTAACCCTTTCTCACATGAATATTTTCAATTTCATATGAAATGTAATTTCAAGGTAAGATTCGATCTCCAGTCTCACGGGTCGGAGGCGTTTACGATGACCACTGAGCTATAGAAGCTTGACGCTCGAGCTCGAGTAGGCTCTCACGTCTTGTGGAGACTTTGCGCTGCGCATATATGTTATGAATGTTAAACACTGGTCACAGTGTGTGTATTGCTCGTACATTTTTGTATTTAGTTGCTCATAGTATGCTCTATGAGTGAAGGGGTTATAGATACTAAGTAAGAATTTTTTCATTAACCCTTTCTCACATGAATATTTTCAATTTCATATGAAATGTAATTTCAAGGTACGATTCGATCTCCAGTCTCACGGGTCGGAGGCGTTTACTCTGACCACTGAGCTATAGAAGCTTGACGCTCGAGCCCGAGTAGGCCCTCACGTCTTGTGGAGATTTTGCGCTGCGCATATATGTTATGAATGTTAAACACTGCACATTATTGTATTTAGTTGCTCATAGTACGCTCTATGAGTGAAGGGGTTAATAGTGTGACATAAGACAAGCTTCCGCTTATATTACAAACCCGCAATAAAGCGCATGCGTGAGAGACTTGAAATCAATAAGCATCGGTTGCGTTGATGCCGAATTTTAGTCTTATTTTCAGCCATTAAAATTGACGCCAATGCTATTTTGACGGCCGTAATAGCAGTTTAAAAGCATATTCTTAAGTCTAAGCATGAGCCTGAACCTCAGGGTAAGCACAATCCTGAAACTAAAGCTAAGCCCATGCCTAAGTTAAGAATAGGCAAAAATAGTCTAAATCTTAAGCTTACTCGATTATAGTCACGCACAAAAAATGGCTCGCCCCTATACAAGGGCTCACGTTCTCAACTTGTATGTATAATACTTATCACTTGATGATGTGCGTATAAGCTTTAAACCTGTCTTCATACATGAATTAATAAATTCGCTGTTTTTACTAGTCGCTTTTTAGAATTTTATATTTTGTTTGCATTTTAGTGGTAGGTCTTCTAAACCGGTCCGAGGGGGCCCCCAATAAAATGTTTCACAGCTCTATAAGTTCGTGGACCGCAAAAATATTTGGATTGCCAAAATTAAGACTCCTATGGGCCAACCCTAATTCGTATCCAAAAATGTCAATTATCCCTAACTGTAGTGCATAATTGACTCGAGGACCAAAATAAAGTTGAGTTCGAAACTTTAAAGCATCTTTAAGTTTTGAAAGTACCAGTATAACCTTATACATCATGACTCAATTTTTTGATATTAGACAAATAAACATTTAATTCAACGGATAGTTTCAATACCGGATATATATCAGAAATGAATCGCGGCGGAGGGCTGTTTAAAAATACATCCGCGGGACATGCGCTAACCATCACTAAATTTTCGTTTAATGTTCTGCCAAACCCAAGTTTGAAGTTTCATTGCATTAAATTCAATGAGGTCACACCATATTAGAACATTTATCAGCTATTGTCAGTGTTGTTGTTGTTGTCAGTCTGATGCAGTAGTTCTGGCCATTCGTGTGGGCACAAATAGACGTTTGTATGTATATATGCTTAAAAGGTTGTGTTCTTCATATACTATTATGTCATTGATGAAATGGGCAATGTCTCGCTCGAATTTATTTCACGATGATTGCTGATTGCTGAGTTTAGCAGTTTTTTTGGAAGCTTACATCTCACAGCCAGTCAGTTTTCTATACAAGCAATTATTTTAGTCTATAAGATGACATATAATAAGGTTTGTTTGCTGAATTGTTCATGCTAACCTTCGCTTTTTAGGTCAGCACAAGGACGCCAATAAAGAGTGGCGGATGCTCAAACTTTAATTCAACGGATAGTTGCAATACCGAATATATATCAGTACTGAATCGCGGCGCTGAACGGGTTAAAAATAAATAACAATCCGTAACCGAATACCAGGTATTGGGATATCCACTGGAGAGGCAAAACAATTATCAGTCGCCACCTCTTATTCGGGTCATTACAGTAACGTATCACTCTGAGATTCAAGCCTAAGCCGAACGGTAATGCAGTCGGCATAGAATTTTCAGGACAACAAGTAGTTATAATAAACTAATGTTCAATAGAAAAATTAGCTTCTAATTTTCCTGTCTAGCCAATTAGCTGTTTTAATACTGTGTTCACGCATCTAAAATGCTCGACATCACCCGAACAAAACCGCTGTACACTGCAAAAAATGGTGAGTCAAATTGACTCTCTCCGAAATACACTCTACGGGACTATGCAAACTGAGTCAAATTCTACTCCGCCAGAGTCGAATTTGACTCACTGAGTCGCATGTTTGACTCTGGCGGAGTCGAATTTGGCTCAGTTTGCGTAGTCCCGTAGAGCCTATTTCGGTGAGAGTCAATTCGACTCACCATTTTTTGCAGTGTAGTCTCCATGTATCGCACGTATTCACAGATATCAGTATGCATTTAATTATTTACTGATTTGAAAAATGGCTGGTTCAATGTTTATTGTTGACCGTTTTTTTCTGTTAACCATATTTTTGTCAGACACTCGTATACAGAGTAATTCTAATTAGACGAGTGTCGTCACTCAAAAACGTCGGCCAGTGCAAAGAACAGGGGCGGAACAGTATTATAAGCATATTCCTAAGCCTAAGCCTAAGACTAAGCCTAAGCGTAAGCGTAAGAATGAGCATATTCCTAAGGCGTAAGCCTAAGCCTAAACCTACACCAAACAAAAAAATAGTCCATAGCTTAAGCTTACTTTATTGCAGTTCCACGGAAAAACGTTCCGCCCATGATCTTTACATGGACCAAAACGTCTAAAGTATTGGTTCTTGAAATAGAATCTTTTTACGATATTATGATATAACAACGCGGTGTCTTCACCGGACACAAATGGTGGGGTCGCGAGGTGCGTGGACCCCTCGCAACGCCCTTGGTCTCAGACTTTTTACGACAGTCTGGTGTTATTATTCAATTTTAGACCACAGGAAATATTCATTGATTAATTTTGAGTTAAAAACAAAGATATTGTTACGGTAACTATAGTAACAACTCTTATATCGGCCAATTTATCTGACCACCTATAAACATACAACACAAAGCTTAAAAGTTGTAAACCTACGCAAATGCATAGTTTATAATTAACTTTGAACTTTGGTGTAATCCTAAGCGTAAGCCTAAGCTTAAAAGTCATGTCTAAATCCAAGCCTAGTGAATGCGAAAATTTGATGACTTCCCTCGAAATTTGTGAGGTTAAACTGCGAAATATCTCGTTTGCTAATTGTTTCAGCCAATTTTTTTCAATTAACCATATCGGTTTGTGTAAAATTAGTTAAAGCCTGCATTCAATCGATTATCATGCGGCGGCGTGCGTCGAAACGTTATCCTAAAATCTAAACCTTCTACGCTAACATCGCAAATCAAGTATAGCTTGGTTTTATAGCGGCGTATCAACAACAGGAACTGTCAACGGGAAGGTGGGTGGGTTCGCAGTAGGCATCAGTTAACCTTATTCATTATTATCTGGCAAACACTGGCTCATTATCTCAGCGGGAGACGGCTTTTCAATTTTTTTAATAAAAAATCCAATATTCGGTTCCGTGATGCCGCTCCTGTCCCAATACAAATTGAAAAAACATTTGATCAAAGGTGAAAGTTCTTTGTGACAACCACGCTTTTCAGCTGTTGTCACGAAATGATCTGTGATACTTGTTTTTCATTCTGGCAAGTATGTCTTTGTGCCGAAGCCCGAGAAATATAACGCATTTGATTCAGGATTTGCTAGCGGTGATATGATTAATTAATTTGTCAACAAGTGTAAGTTGTGGACAGTCTGGTTAATAAGAACGATGGCTAATTGTATAGAACATGGCTGTAACAGTATAATATAAGCATATTCCTAAGCCTAAAGCCTAAGCTTAAGAGTGAGCTTCACCTAAGCCTAAGCCTAACCTTAAAGCTTAAGCAAAAAATAGTCTAAACATAAAGCTTTTAACTCTGTTCCAGTTTCGCAGAAAAACGTTCCGCTCCTGATCTTTACATGGGCCAATATGGTTAAGGGTAACGATCTATATTGAAAACCTGACGGTTTGGTTAGTGATTCGTAAATAATGAACAAAAATACTCATTTGTTTGGGGTTTTTTTGGTTTAAGTTAAATAATTAGCTGCCTCTTGTAAGACGTGAAGAAATCCTATTCATTAATGAATATTTTATCAAAAACGGAACGTAATAGCAATACCAACATCATTAGTTCACCCACACAAAAACATATTTATATACAGGTTTTTGTACCCTCTCCCAACAGGCTTAGGCTTGTGCTTAGGCTTAGGCTTAGGTTCAAGAAAAAGCTTAGCTGAGCCGCAGCCTTAAGCCTATCTGAATCAATTTTGTCTAGGAAGTGTTATACGGTTGGTTTTGGAAATATGTCCATAACGAGCAATAGACAGTAACACACATTCAAGGACCCATGTTACTTTGAGAGTGTACAGTATTTCCTCGAGACTGCAATAGAGTAAGATTAATAAACTTTAGTCTATTTTACTTCAATTTATGCGGGGTTCACGTTATAACTGGGGCAGCCTGGAACACGTTTTGTCCCTATGACTATAGCTGGTAACATTTTGTCTGACCGTTTGTCCGCTATGAGATTCAAAAAATTTGAATTGTCTGCTATCCTGATGTGATATCTACTGTTTGTACTGCAATATCATATGATATTCCAAATATTGTCTGCGAGTATCATATGATATGTTTGAAAATGTCTGCAAAGTTGTGGTAAACTAGCTTGATTGTACTGTAGAATGTCATATGATACTAAAATTTCAAATTTGAATTATTTGTACTTAGGAATACATTTTGGGACAAACTTAGCGAGAAACAGAACGGTAGAAGCTAATTCAACTTGCGAAATCATTTAATGCTGCATTATCCGACTTTTTACTGTTTTATTTAGCGTGCACAAATTCCATTGTCCTGTATAAATATCATATGATATTTAGTAGAATTTTGGAATATCATATGATATTCGCATAAATGTCCCGCAGTATCATATGACAAATGGTTATTTGTATACAATGATCGCTCGACATCAGTGATTTGTAAGCCAATGTCATATGACATTCACATTTGGTCTACATAACCGCTATTCGGATCACAGAATTTTATGTTGACGTCGAATCAACATTGGACAAAACGTGTTCCAAGCTGCCCCAGTTATAACGTGAACGCCGCATTAGGCTTAGGTAACTAGGCCTACGTTTCGTTATAGTCTATTTCTTACGCTGAGGCTTAGACTTAGGATAAGGCTTAGGAATATGCTTATTCGACTGACTACTGTTGTGCCTCTCAAACTAACATTGGTTCATTTCAGAAAATGGCAACGGATTTGAGATATAGTAAAATTCGCAAATTATAATTTAATTTTGTTTTTCTTGTGTCATTGACAGCTTATCGAAACAATCCGATTTTACTTTCATGTCAAAATAAGAATTATTTAATAATACTATTTGGGAAATTGCTTAGATTTTTTCATAGGCCTAATATTTTGTACCACAATGCAGAAACAGCTATGTACCGCTTGACATGTTTACCGGTTAAGCAAATTCCGCACAAAAGGTCCGTCTTGTGCCCGTGTTTTACCCGGCCCGCGTTATCCATGCACAGTTAATACTGCAGTGACCCAAATTAAGAAGAAGGCTTGTAAATAAGAATCCGGGTTCCTATTTTCGTCTTAATCAATAGAGTCTGTATCATAATTTGTGACCCTAAATGCATTGAGTTCAAAATTCCCAATTAGAGTCCATAAATGTCAATTACCCGAGATTACATAAATGGCTCCTGAACCAATTGAAGTTCGGTACATGATTTGATAACTCAAGGTATGTATTTCCTATGTTCATAGTAGTATCTCTAGTTATCAAGTATATTTCTAACATACTTAATTCATAATAGCTTCATAAGATAAAAGTGCAACGTGCAAACTACATAGAGTTGGCTGAATAATGAATTACAGTCCGTACTGCACGTAAACTGGGGAACTTAGTTTTCTAGAAACCAAATAAATATCAGTTCAGGGAGTAATCGGATATTGGTTTACGGTAAAATTCCTTTTTCGTTTTCATTTCCGTTTCCGTTATAAAAATAGCGGAATTTTCGTTTGTTTTTTAAAATTTTAGAAATATCATTGAATATTTGCACGCCTAAACTGTGTTGGCATAAAAATAAAACATCTATGAAACGGTTATACTTGTTTCCGTTATTCTATAATCACTATCTGTTTCCACGTTTACACCATTGCATCCCTGTTATTCGGGTCACTTAGCTTTAATTAAACGTTTTATCATTAGTAGTTATAACCCCCACATGGGGGGTTATAACTACTGTCATTGCTTAGTCTGCGTTAATCAAGATAATGGTATTGGTGTAAGTGTGCGTTTCCGTTTTTTCTCAACACTTTTCCTCTACGATTTCAGCATTGTTTCTCAGTATTGAATGAATATTTTCTAAGCATAAATTTCAATTTTAGGCACTGTTTGTCCTGCGAATGTTCAAGGCAGTTAGTTTTTTGAAAACATAGCCTGTCATTGTTTGTCTAACAGTATTTTGTATGCTGCCTCAGAAAATTAGCAACCAGCATTCTTGGGAATAAATTCAGAATTACAAAAAACGATTAGGCAGTGACGAATCCTGAAATTTTTATGAAGTGGGGTTGAACCAAATGTGTTAATGAGAAAAAGAAGCCAAACGGCCTTTTGTGACCCTAAATGCATTGAGTTCAAAATTCCCAATTAGAGTCCATAAATGTCAATTACCCGAGATTACATAAATGGCTCCTGAACCAATTGAAGTTCGGTACATGATTTGATAACTCAAGGTATGTATTTCCTATGTTCATAGTAGTATCTCTAGTTATCAAGTATATTTCTAACATACTTAATTCATAATAGCTTCATAAGATAAAAGTGCAACGTGCAAACTACATAGAGTTGGCTGAATAATGAATTACAGTCCGTACTGCACGTAAACTGGGGAACTTAGTTTTCTAGAAACCAAATAAATATCAGTTCAGGGAGTAATCGGATATTCGTTTACGGTAAAATTCCTTTTTCGTTTTCATTTCCGTTTCCGTTATAAAAATAACAGAATTTCTGTTTGTTCGATCAAAATTAGCTATAAATCACATATATTCTAAAACGTTTCTTTACAAATATGTTGCAGTTGTTCCAAATGAAATAAAATTTACAAAATTTGTCCAAAAGTTTAAAAATTTCGAAGCACCCGTCGTTTGTTTTTTAAAATTTTAGAAATATCATTGAATATTTGCACGCCTCAACTGTGTTGGCATAAAAATAAAACATCTATGAAACGGTTATACTTGTTTCCGTTATTCTATAATCACTATCTGTTTCCACGTTTACACCATTGCATCCCTGTTATTCGGGTCACTTAGCTTTAATTAAACGTTTTATCATTAGTAGTTATAACCCCCACATGGGGGGTTATAACTACTGTCATTGCTTAGTCAGCGTTAATCAAGATAATGGTATTGGTGTAAGTGTGCGTTTCCGTTTTTTCTCAACACTTTTCCTCTACGATTTCAGCATTGTTTCTCAGTATTGAATGAATATTTTCTAAGCATAAATTTCAATTTTAGGCACTGTTTGTCCTGCGAATGTTTAAGGCAGTTAGTTTTTTGAAAACATAGCCTGTCATTGTTTGTCTAACAGTATTTTGTATGCTGCCTCAGAAAATTAGCAACCAGCATTCTTGGGAATAAATTCAGAATTACAAAAAAACGATTAGGCAGTGACGGATCCTGAAATTTTTATGAAGTGGGGTTGAACCAAATGTGTTAATGAGAAAAAGAAGCCAAACGGCCTTTTGTGCTAAAAAGATACGAGAAAATAAAGGCTTTGGGTCCTGTTAGACGGACCTAAGTCGAAGTAGATCCCTTGGATCCGCCAGCGTCCATACGGGAATTAAATTAACAATTTACCGTATTAAACAACATGCTCGACATTTGCAACCAAAAAACTCTTCCTAAATGCGTATACAAGGGCGATGATAAAAAGCGGATATATCCCTTGCCGAAATTATTAAAAATATAAAAATCACTTCTGGCAAAGCTAAGGATAACATTAATACGGATTTCGGAGGTCATAAATATTTTTACATAGGATGGATACATTTCGCAACGAACTCTTGGCAACGCCTCTGATGCTCATAGGTATGCTAGTTCAATAATTCCGCACACTTTGCTGTATGAACGCAAATACAATTTTGTAGTTCCTCGTTCAACTGAAATTCAATATCAACCCCAGTTTGACAAGATAAATAAAAAGACTACTCAACCGAATACCATTTAGAATAAAACTTTGGTAAATTTAGCTTCGTACAAAACGTGCGAACGTATTTTGAAAATTGTTTGTCTAAAAATGATGGTTTCGTCTAAAATATTAAAACTAAATTTTGACTTTTTTACGACCTGTGAAATCTGTTTTCATAGCCTATTGTAATCTTGTTAACTACTTAAGCCAATGTATAGAACATAGCCGTAACAGTAGCACTAGCATTTTTCTTAGCCTAAGCTCTAGCGTGAACGTAAAAAATGAGCTTAGGCCTAAGCCTAAGCCTAAGCAAAAAATTAATCTAAAGCTTATGCTTACTCTATTGCAGTTCCATAAAAAAAGTTGCGCTCCTGATCTTTAATTTTTCCACCATTTGCGTCACATGTTGGACAACTCATTATAAGAGTAAACTGCTGATTTTAGATAGAAATTTAGTGTGAACTGACTTTGAGATTAATCCTCCAAAAGTGGATTGGGACGATTTGAAACTGCAGCGCGCGTTGGTACATTTTCTGCCGAGCAAGAAAGATGTGTACTTTTGTTCGAATCATTATAGACTCTTGGTAAAACAACACTTAATACTATTCTATGCGTTTCAGCTTCACTGAAGTGCAATGAATAACATACCCAAACCTACTAATAAATACACAATAGTCAGTTAACAGTTTCACACGAATGTCGGTACTTGCGAATGCTAACGGGGACATGCAGACCTAGGCCCCTTAGCATCAGGGATCAAAACCCAAATTTTGCATTAAAATATAGCGCTAAAATTGTGTTTTCGCTTTTCGCTCGGTTCGCTCACGAGTTTTTTTCACTCATATACCGCGTGGCCTCCCTCCTACCAAATTTCTGCATCTGCCACTGCGAATAGGGTGCTCGAGTCGAAAAGCTACGAATGTTAATTATCATAATGAGGTTTGTTTTTTGGATCATACAGCAGGCACACACAACAGTTGTATGTTATATTTTTCCGTCGTCAAACACATTTTTCGGATTAAACTGTTGTAAAAATGGCATCCTTGTAAGCCCATCCGAAATATGCTTTTAGTGTATCTGTTTGTTATCAGTTATGGTTCATTTCGACGCTTTATAGGATATGAGGATGTTATTTTTGAAATCTACCAGTTGTAATCTTTACCCATACGAACTGTTTTGACATCCGCGGATGTGAACGGTTACTGTTTAGAATATGTTTACGCTGCGGTATCATACGCAAGTAATGTGGGTACGGTAGCGTACGGTGACGTGCGGCGACGGGCGACGATAAAATTTTGAAAAAATTATTTCGCTTCCCTGAATACCTTGTGTGTAAAATAGTTTGTATCGATCAGTATTGAGAGTTTATTACCGTAACTCAAAGAAAACCAGCTTATGAATAAATTTTTTAAACTTGCGGCGGGATTCGCTAACAACTCAATCTCTTAAAGTGACGTTCAGCTTTTAGCAATAATATTAATACTGTGCTGACGTGTTTTTTGCGCTTGCAAGGCTATGAATAAATTATTCAGCACCAAAAACGGTTTGGCACTTTGCGTCCTGTGAATTTCGATGCAAGTTCTTTGACAATGGTAAAGAGTAAACTTCGATAATGTATTTGGTTAATTAAGTTTACGAACTATAACGTGCTAGTTTTTACGGCAAAACACAATATACGGCAAAACACTATAGAGGATATATGTAGTTTGTAGTAGAAGGATTAAACAGGGCCGTAGCCAGCTCAACTTGCTAAGTGGGATCAGAACATTTCAGCATGGGCTTGTGGTTGATATTGCAAGCTTTACCAGCGGCGCTTTTAAATGCTTTGTTTTTGGGGCAAAATTTTTTCTAAGAAAGCTGTGGTTTCCTAAATCCATTAAGGCTACGATCCCGATTAAGTCCATTATTTTGATCCACGGCTTTTAAAAGGGGTGAATAGGCCATCGGACCTACCGGAACAGTATCCGGTCAACTGGTTGAAATTTAGGCACCTCGGCAAAATAAAAAATCTTACTTATGCAGTCATTTTTCGAAATAGTCAGAAGTTTACCGGCTTTATCAAAATGCCAGAGCCAATTTTTAGTTACAGCCCAGCTCTGATTCGTAATAAAACAGCGGCTCAGTTTCTGAAATTTTAGCTAAACATTGTATACTGAATTATTGTCAAAGTAAAAATAAAGTCACAAACAAGAATGATTTAATTTTAAGCCTCTGAAATAGAAAAAAGACAACTTTTCCCAATGTGAAACCGGAGTATTTATCGTGTGAACTGCACAAATCCACATGTGCTAGAACATTTTACGATCACCATGCATTAAACAAATTCAAGTATTTACTTAACTTATGTACGCTTTATAAATAATAAATTGGATGAATATTTACTTCAGCAGATAGTGCAAAAATGTGATTGTACTAAAAGCAAGTAGTCATATACCCGCCTGCATGCACTTATGTATCCAGAATTCTGTGCATGGGGGTGACTGGGTATATTTTTACGCCTTATGAGAAATTTTTTATAACCACATCGTGGGGGGTCCCGCCAACAAATCTAGGTCCACCTGTCCCGCAAGGATACCAGGAATATACCAAAAATTAACACAATTTTGTACGATTTTTATGTTGATTTCGATATTTTATATGCAATTAATCTATCTTTTCATGTACGTATTTTACGGATTCACGACAGTTTAAAACGGAATTTAGCAAACAGGCGAACAGAAAAACTCGATCAACGATAAAAAAATTTAGATATTCAGGCTTATGGAGAAAATTTTCGTCTTACTTTTGAGTTAAAAATTTCAAAACCACCAAAAATTTATTTTCTCAAATTTTGTTGTATTTTTCTCCGGTATGGGGTCGGTTTGACCTTTGCTGTAGCTTGGGCAAACACGGTGGTTTGTTATTCGCATAGGACCGTGTGTTGTAAGCCGAAAAAACTTTCGTCCAATTTTCATTGTTGCGTATCGTTACAACTAATACACACGTAGTTCCTGAAAACTCATTAGCCTAAACCAGGAATAGTAAATATATGTGGCTATATAATCTGTTTGGGTGTTTATTGGCTGGCTGGTTACTACGAACGCTAATCAGTGTTTTTTGCTGCAGAGACCGATATTCGGTTTAGTGGTTTAGTTTCATTCTGGCATTGTTTTATAGATTAGTGTAATAAGTGGTGCCATAATATTCGGTTTGGGTGTTGTGCAACTGGGGGCTTTGGAGCAAAACTTATAATAGAGTGATAGTGTGACACCAGTAAGCCATTTAATCAGGGATGTGCGATTGCTACCCCCAATGCACTGAGATCCGGGAGTGCCAGTAATTACTTTGGTGGCGTTAAAACAAAACTATATACTTACTAAAATGATGTAGCTATGTAAATTCAACAATAATGCTGTTTTACCCCTTTTTGGTTGTAAAATAAGGGATTCTTATTTACGAAGGGTTTTCTCGATTGTAGCAGCAAATATCCAGGCCCGTAGCCAGCTCATCTGGCTGCGGGGAGGGGGCTAAAACCTTTTCAAAAGGGGCGTTCAAGTAGTATCTATGAGTTACAATCAATTTGCACATTCTCCAGGGGGCCAAAATTTTTTCTCGAGGGGCTGAGCCACTCTGCCCCCTCATTGGCTACGGGTCCGCAAATAAAGCCGAATTGCTCAATGTTGACTTATTTGCCAGATGCGTAGCCAGGATTTTATTTTGAACGGGTTTAAAGTCATGTATAAAAGTTTTCTTTCGAGCGATCGTAACAACAGATAGAAAAATTCTCGTATGCGCTTATGTTCAGAGCCATCTGAATCACTGTTGGAAGCGGGTCGGAGTTTAAAAAATTTGTGGTGGCTCATAATTTGTCATAACTTGGAAGCTTGACCCTCGTAACCCATATTTCATTATTTTTTACTATAATAAGCAATCAACGTAGACAGTATTGCAAGTTTTATTTTAGCGTAAAGAACAATATATATTTACATTGAATTTTTATATTATTCTAACTTGTTTTTCTAAAATTGTCTGAGCGTGTATTGCCAAAATTTTCAATTTATACCATACTTCATAACTTATCACACGTTTCCAGCTACTGCATTTGTTTCAGGCTTTTGGTATTGCAAATGGTGTCTTTTTACACAATTAAAGTTGATAAAATAGCGTTAAAATGAATTTTTCAGTAACAAGTATTTTTTATTTTTCTGTTCCGGTATTTTTTCAATCTTTCTTGTTCCGGTTCCGGTATTTTATAATTCCTGTTGTACTGCTTGACTGTGTAACAAATGATGAATTGGCAGCGATGATGCTATATTTCTAGCCTCACCCCATTCACTTGTCCGTAAAGCGACAAGACCTATCACCAGCTATTGATCTGATAGGTGCTATACACATCTGCATGGGCGCTGGTTCAAATACAATTTTACTGTTTAAATCACATCAGATACAACATAGAACGATATGCTTCAGGTTCGCAGTTACACAGTAACACCTGGTTTGAATTGAATTGTAAAATTTTTGCAATAATTTCAACTAAACTTAAGACTAATAACCTCAAATGATGTGTGCAGCAAATAAGCACGTAATACAGCACATTTTTCGCATATATTTTATTAGGTTCACTTCTTTGACAGTTTTGAGATCTGTAATTGCAGTGTTTGTCAGTTTGAAAACGAATTGCTAATTTGTGATTGATGGTTATACGCATTTGACAATATGAGCCTTCGTAAACTTGAAAATTTTCGCAAACCCTACGGTATGCTGGCTTTGGTGGTAGGTGAGACAAGTTATAGTAAATACTGCATAATAATTGTACAATTTAGGCTTAGTTTGATACGTAAGCTTTAGATTTACACAATACTGGAATACGTAACTGTTTGAGATTAATTTCGTTAGGTCGAAATGAATATGTTTGTCACCAGAAATATGGTATATTTTTGTATGACTTTTTTTTCGTTTTCAGATAAACTTCTAAAATTGTTCAATTAATGAAAAATATATTTAAATTTTAACAATACTGTAGTAAGCATTTGTCAAGGAACACAAATCAACGATTCAGTATGGTTAGTTTCGCAAGTTGCTTTAGCAAAATTATGTTGTATTAAATTGGTTCAGTACGATCGCACCCCTTTAATACCTCGAACTTTGAGCTTCACAAAGCCAGGGAATTTAGTTTTGGGTCCAAAATAACGGGCCAATTTAAAGAACAGCGGTGGAACAGTAGGCATATTCCTAAGCCTAAGCCTAAGCGTAAGAATGAACATAATGAACATATTCTTAAACCTAAGCCTATGCATAAGCCTAAGCCCAGCAAAAAATTTGTCTAAAGCTTAAGCTTACTCTTTTCTAGTCCCACAGAAAAACGTTCCACCCCTGATCTTCACATAAGCCAAAAGATGTAACCTTTAACATGCAACCCTTTGATCCTGTAACTCAAGTAATTCTTAAGATTACACTGGAAACCGGCAATGATGACGTATTAAAGCAGTGTCTTTCTACCCGGCAGAAATAAATCCTCATTGTGGCGTGCATTCGTGTAACTCCTTGACGTCATTGTCTCGTTACGTCATATTTGTTGTTTTATACTGTGTGTTATAGCCGTGATTTAGGATTGGAGGGGGCCGTTTTGAAAACTAAAAACTTCACACCCTTTAGTTTTGAAATAAGTTCAGTTTTGTAATAGAGCGATATTGACGGGGACCAGTCGTACGCCAGCAAAGGCGTCACCAGAATTATATTTTCGCGAGCGTGTATATTCTTATATAACAAATTTTACTTTGAAATCTGGCATCTAGAAGTGAATTGCAGAAAAAGCTGCGATAATTGCATTTTGTATGATTTTGTCAAAAATTAAATGTGTATATTCTAGTGATTTTAATTTATATACGGTCCTGTTTGCTAGAAGGGACTCAGCTGTAGAATTCGTAAGCGAATCAAGCACGAATCGAGTCGCATGTTTTTGTATTTAAGCTCCGCAAAAAACTTTCATGTTTGGGATGCAGTACAGTTTATAAAATTGATTTTCATTTTCAAACACAGAGTTTTTCGACCCGGTCCTCTTAATATTGGAAAGGTTTCGGACAGCGGTAAGCAGGTCCATGCGATTTAAGGGGGTTTGTTGTTATTCTAGCAAGCATCGTCCGTAATTTCGAATGATGAAGACTCTCGTGCATTGCTTGGGGATGTCGAAAAAACGCTGACACAAATGGAAAAAGTGATGTCTGAAGTAAATATTAAATATCAGTTGTGGATCCGCAGAGGCGATGGAAAATGTATCCCATACACCAATCCTGAAATGCTGAACCTTTTGCTATGCAAACTGCTCATTTGAAACTCACAATCTATTTTTTTCGACAAGTAGGGGAGTAATATAGCGAAGCTAAAACGCCAGTTCCAAATTATTGCGCTTTTGGCGCAATTGTTCAATCTTGAAATATTGAAAAATTTACTAAAAATGTCATTTTAAAATTTTAAAATTTCGGAACACAAAAAGTATCTTTCTCCAATTCCCCGCTAGAAAATTCTAGGTCCAACACTATGGTAATACCAGTTTTTTTGTTTGCTTTCCAGAGCTAGCACTCGATTGCGTACTTTTCCCTGGTTGACAGAGCGGCTAAGAAAGATCTGGCCAATGAGCTTATACTGCTATTATTGATTTAACTGGGAAGATGCGCAATCATCCTCGTAACTATACTTCTGTTAGAGGGGGCTCTAAAATTAGGCCCCACCAGTGCCGGAGAAGGCAGGGGTGGGGGCTGCCCCCACAATTCAGGCCTCACAATCGAGTAAAGTTGAACTAATTTTTTCGCATCAAATGGTATTAAATCTTAACGAAAGCTTTTGCGGGCCAATTTTACGAGGGCAAATTGGACCGGCGAATGAAAGTTCGCGAACGGGAAGTCAATCGAAAATTTTTGTGTTTAAATTTCAACACAACATTGTTTGATGATATTTTCAGAATCAAGTTTCTCCGGCGAGTTTGAATACTGCCAAAAAACGACCATCTCAACGTTCTGTTCGGAGCATAGAACGCGGACGTTCTACGAATTCTCAAGCAATTGTTCAAGCGAATCGTCGACATGATACAAGGTAAGTGAGCTTTTACTTGGCTTTTCTTCGGAATCGCTTAATAGCCAAAGGCAACTGACGCAGCAGCTGATCGAGAACGAGCGCAGCTCACAAATGCTGGATTGAGATGCAAAAATTGGGTCAATCAAATTTACTCTTTTCGAAATAGGCTTTTCGGGCCTACACAAATGACAAATTTGACTCACGGTACATGATTGTATATAAAAGAAATTCGCGAGCGAAACAAACTGGAAGCCAAACGCAATTTTAGTAATTTATACGTAACAGACCTTACTATTTTTTCATAATCAAATTTCAGTCTATGTTATGCAAATTATCTGACTTCCTAAATGGTAGAGACCGGATCGCTACACCCCCAGCTGCTGGGCCACTACCGAAAGCGATCACAGGTTGGATTGCTAGTTGCACTGTTTCGTCTGAACGTTTTACTCAAATTTAAAACAGATTAATAATCTGACGACGTTCCAATTCACTGTATCCACCGAAATCTACTCGATGTCACACCCTATTTTGAATAATCTTAAATTCTAAAGCCTAAGCCTTAACCTTGAATTTGAGGAAATGTAGTCGAAATACCTTGCATTTTGGTGCACTGAATACAGTCGAATATTCAATCTGAGATAATACACTATGGAAAAAATTTTCAGTACGTCTTCGAAAACTGTTTTACACCGCCTAACAAAACTTGTACTTAAACAGCTAACACTGAGTTAAAGGACTGGGCACAAACTTAGACCTGAACTAAGCGTTTTTCTAAACCTAAGCCTAAACCCAAACGTAAACGTGGATAAAAGCGTACAAAATCTGGCATTTTATGTACAAAAATTACAATTTGGAAAACATTCCAGTATAGCTTGTGTTTACATTTAGGGCGCTCGCTTCGTTTTGGAAAGCGACCAAACGATTCCGACGAACCAAAAAATCGCGCAGATACGACAGTGACGATTACACATCGTTAGATGAAGATAATAACAATATTGATCCTACTGAGATCGGTAAGTACGCATTTAGTGTTTACTGTAGTGATCCGAATAAGAGAGGGGGGACTGATATTTATTTGGCCTCTCCAGAGGGTGCCCCCCCTTGTTATTCGGTTACGGACTGTTACTTATTTTTAACCCACGCTCCGCCGCCCTTCGTTAATGATATATATTTGGTACTGCAATTAATATATGTTGAATTAAACGTCTATTTGTCTTGTGTCCATAGCTTGAGCGATAATACAAGGTTATATTTAGGAATGTACTTTCAAAATTTACGTACGCTTTAAAGTTTGAACTCAAATTAATTGTTCCGGGAGTCATTTATGCGCTACCATTAGGATTAATTGACATTTATGGACTCTTATTAGGGTTTAGGGACTATCCGCTTACGAATTCTTATTAGGGATACGGACTCCAATTGATTCGGACTCAAAATGGGGACCCCACTCTTATCACCCCTCCCCCTCTTATTCCGGTCAACACAGTATGGTTTTTGACTAAACTTTCTATCGGTGACGGGCTTTGGTATATAGGCGCAAGTACCAAAGAGGTTTGTACGGTAGACTGTGAGCTTGGTAAGGTAGGTACGGGCGCGTAGCCAAGGGAGGCTCAGCCCCCCTGAAAAAATTTTGCACACCCCCGCCTAAAAAATTTCCAACCTTGCTTGTAAGTCATTAAACAACCTTGAATGATCCTCCTGAAAATTTTTTTGCCTCCTCCTGGGTAAGTGCCATAGTTTGGGTGGGTAAAGTATTGAATAGAAAAATTTGACGCACTCTGATGAGTTTAGTTTCCTTATTGAACAAAACGTGGCGTTCTGGTCTGGTCTGTTTGCTGACTTGTGTTTTAATGTAGGTACAGTAAACATTGAAATTTTAGAATTTCGCTTCCGTCAAGCAAATCACAAAATATGCTTTTTAACTGTGACATTTGCTAAAAACCCATTTGTACCCTGTTTTTAAACCCTTGGGATACAAAAAATGTGTCCAAATTTTTGTAAATGTATAGCTCATTCGACAGAACTTTGTTTACGAGTTAGGGTGGCGCGATACATGTCGTTCGGCGCCGTGTGGCGCCATCCGTTACCGTCCGTCACCATACGGTATCGTCGCTAATTCACGTACGATACCGCAAGGTGACGGACGCGCCGG
This sequence comes from Enoplolaimus lenunculus, assembly GCA_030248215.1. NCBI lineage: Eukaryota > Metazoa > Nematoda > Enoplea > Enoplida > Thoracostomopsidae > Enoplolaimus > Enoplolaimus lenunculus. The sequence goes on from JASANG010001833.1 coordinate 117,324, forward strand.
ACGTCATCAAAAGTATAACGCCACCCTTATCGTCGAAAAAACCAATGTGGTGGTCCGCCAGCCATTTCGGGACAGCAACGGACGTATAGCCAGGATTTGAGTTTCATAGCGTCTAATGTTGTAAATGAACCAGAAACTTATTCTAAATCCTATTAAAGATGTTTTTATACCTACAAATTTCGGTAGGGAATATATCTTGTGCATCTCTGCAATTGTACACGAAACTGGGAGGGCACCAATCCAGTAGTTTGACCATAACTGGTCATCCAATGATAAAATAGTGTCAATTTTAACTTTTAACACTGTTCAGTTTAACGCCTCAAAGCTGCGTCGAATGACACAGAATTTAGAAAATTTTGAAAATCAACTTTTGAAAATTCAAACTTTGTGAAAAGTACAGGGTATGGTGATGCGAAGTTCAAATGTGAAAAGAATCAAAATCAGACCAGTTTTGAGTGAAGGTACGGATATGGACCCCCTGGAAGTGTTGAGAAGAATGTGTGACCAAACAGCGCCGATCGTAGCATGGCACGAAACCACGGTTCACCAATTGGTTTTTGATGCCAACCGGCACCGTAAGGTACCGGACGGCACCGGAAGACATTTAGCTCAACAAAAATTACACCTCTGTTACACCAAAAATAGTTTTGACATTTGTTCACAGGTCAACAAACTTACAAACGAACGCAAGCGGTGGACCCTTTGATGTCACAGCACGACAACCTGACTGGGCAACTAATTGATGTGGACACGTACGACAATAACCAGCATGGTGCGTCCGGTTCCGAGCAGCGATTCAGTCGACAAATGACCGTTGACGGACGTTTGCTGTACAATCAGCGAACTAAGTTAGTTTTAACAAAGTAATCTATTCAGAGAATGACCCATTTTAAGCCCTATTTACACGTGCAAGTTTTTACAGCAAAAACTTGCACGTGCAACTTGCATGTGCAAGTTTGGTCACAAAGCAGATTTGAAGTTCTTGCAGCTGCAAAATATTCACTTGAATTCATGCTATTGAATTTAATTTGCCCCGGTGAACGCAGTTGCAAGTCGCTTGAATTTCATGCACCTGCAGTTTGATTGGTCAATCTGAATGTTCGTTTCAAAATACTGGCAGCTGGATGCATTTTCGTGCAAGCTGCAGCTGCGAGTTTTTGCTTCAAAAGCTTGCACATGTGAATGGGGCTTTAGCTATGTAATAGCCTGCCTCATGATATGGCTGAGCCTAAGCTTAAGCCTATAACAAAGTCTAGGTATAAGTCTAAACAAAAACCTAAGCCTAACCACCCAGTCTCTAAAGTTCGCCAGTTTTTCTGTCTCTACATGATCAAGGCCCTATGATTACATTGGTCTATTGAGCCGTCACCCTATGTAAAGATCCGGAGCGGAATGGTTTTCTGCGGTACTGCAGTAGGGTTTGCTTAAGCTTTAGGCTCTTTGTTTGCTTATGCTTAGGCTTAATAAGCGTGAGTACAAGGTCATTTTTACGCTTAGGATTAGGCTTAGGCTTAAACGTAGGAACATGCTTATGCTACTGCTACGGCCTTGCTTTATACATTGGTCGCATTTTCTATTTTGGACTTTTATTTGTCAATTATTGACTGCTTCACATTAGACGTCAAAAATCGCCGTCCACAATTATAGCCAGTTTAGCGTATTTGTTCCGAATGAGGATTTAGAGACAGGTAATAAAATCGATTTTTTAAACAATTCATTTTAGGATTCGATATGTTCAATTCAAAAAATAACTAAGAAACCCAAAAAAGTAACAAATTTTCAAACCAGAAATATTTTTGTTTAAACAAAAATTAAGGATAGAAAAAATAAAATAAAAAATCCAAGCACGAAAAACAACTTGAGGTCATTGAAAATCACATCTTTCTCCGTTAAGCTTCATAGCAGTAATAATTTTCTACTGAAAAATGCTTAAGCTGCAATTAAATGGTATAAATGTAATCTATTTTAGTTTACAACAACTGAAAATACCACTGTTTTTAGGCACCAAAATACTGAAGCCTACTCAAAAGGGTTAAAGAATATCAATTACCAGGTAAGACATGGTTGCTCACATATTGAATAATATTTGAAAACTAAACTTTCAGATTTTAACGCATAGCAGATATTAAATTAGCTGAAGCCGGTGGCCGTAGCGAGACGGCGGCAATAGATTCTCGGCTACCTGTCTAGAAAAAATTTGTCTTCCACCTTTAGACAAATTTCAATTTCACTTGTAATTTTATGAAAAACCTTGAGCGCACCTCTTTAATTTTTTTCGCACCGCCCTAACTTGCTGCGCAGGATACGGGGACATGGTTAACGATACGGGACTAGTATCTTATCGCTATAGCAATTGGGGCTACGGGTAGTGCCGGATCATAACGTAACGAGGCCGTGCGATCGATATGTTATGCGGGCTCCAAAAAAGATTGGTGAAAAAATAATCGTCAAAAACAAATTTCTTAAATTCAAAATTTTCCTTTTTGAAACGCTGTTTTGAACCTCTTGGAGTCACGACACTAATGCGGATGGTTCGCTGGCCTCCGTTTTATAATTTGCCCGTGGTTACGGGCGAAATTATGTTCTGCACAGAACGCAGACAGCTTCTAAGACCGTCTTGCGCAATGGACGATCCAGAAATTTATGAAATGTAAAGCGCCGAGCGACTTATAATAGTGGAAACAAACCTGCGAGCGAAACGAGACAGAAGCCAATCGGCATTTTAGTGCTAAACTTTAATAAAAAAATCTTGGTTTTAATTTCTGTTGAGAATAGAATAAACCACGATCGAATTCGCTTGGATCCACCAGTTTGGTTTTGGCTGGACGGTTTTTTATTTGTGTTCAGTTTATATTTTAGGTTTCGGTAACAGTGATTGAAGCACGACAGCTGGCTGGACTAAATATTGATCCTGTGGTTTGTGTTCAAGTTGGCGAGCAACGACGATACACAAGCGTAAAAGAATCAACCAACTGCCCCTACTATAACGAGGTAAACTGTTTTAAACTTTGTTGAGCTACGCGTGTTTCACTTGTTAATATTCGATCATAGGACAGATTAATAAATTTTACATACTTTAATAAATTTAGCATAAGATTAGGCTTTATTTTAGTATTGGCCTGGATTTAGGATTGGTTCTTTCACTAGGTTTTAGTTTTTTTCCTCGCTCTTTGTTTTGCTGAAACTTCATATTTTCAATATAAATAGAACAACAAATTTGACTGAAAGTCTGCGAAACCATTAGAAACGATGAATTTAAATATCCAATCTATTCGAGTTGTAGCTATGTAATCGCTTGAATTGCAACATTTTCAAATACTGTGATTTTCTATAATTTGTTGCAATTTCAATTTCAGTATTTCGTTTTTGACTTTTCAATGCCTCATCAGCTATTCTTTGATCAAATCATTACTATAACGGTACGTTTCAAAACATTAACATAACGATACGTTTAACCTGCCTTCATCGAACTGTAAAGTTGATTTTGAAGAGACCAATGCCTTCGGGAGCCGTATGATAGCCTTCTTGCAGTGGTGAATCTAAGAGGGTGAAGGTGTTTGCGCCCTTCTGCACGTGCAACCCGTTTTTGGATCACCTGCAGTACCCCGACCACACCTTATATTAAAAGGGCGACTTCTGGCCGGCTGAATGTAGTGCCTCAGACACGTTTGTCGCGGGCGCTATGACTTGGATCCAGTTCTAAGATCCAATCCTTTGCAACTTTTGCTGAAATTGTGATTTTATTTAAGGTGTCTTCAAAGCTATACTCGGGAAGATGGGGTCGGCCAACTTCGAATTACACGTCTAGAAATCTCGAATCCGTTTTGCGTTGGGGCCTCCAGCCGGAAGTTTGACAGCAGATACCATTCCTAGTGTCACAATGGTACATTGGTCGAAACATGCATTCATACCGTTATGTTATTTTTAGGTGTACAAGTCACGCAGTTACATTCGACAATCAGAAATTGTTGGTGCATTTAAGCTCGATGTCAATACTGTACACACGCAAACAGGTAAGCTGGCTTCCGGCCAGTAGTCAAAGGAATCTTGGGAGGCAACCACACCCACCCAAAAATCTGTGGCACCTATTTTGAAACGTTCGCCTATAGTTGGAAAATTTACTCGAACTCACCCTTAAAATCGAGCTCTTCCCGGCCTGTTTGATATCATTTTGGGCGCTGAATGCCATTGTTCAGTAGATAACCAGTGAGTGAACTAACACACAAACTAACCTATTTCCTATTCAAAGGGTGGTCCATGGATTGAGCAGGTTTTTCCACTTTCCCGGGTAATATCCCAATTTTTCAAAATCCCAATTTTCCGGGTAATATCCCAATTTCCTAAAATCCTTATTTCCTGGGTAATATCCGTGGATATTGTGAGGGACCTCTTCAGTACATTGGGCCCAAAGGGCTATCTGTAGTCTGTTAGCGAAGCACTGTTTTTGATTACAACAAAACTATGTAAAACGTTTCTGCTAAATTTGAAAAGTACCGCTGGATGTTAGCCTCTGGCAAAAATTCATATCCGCCTTCGGTACACAAATCGGCATCCGGTTAGTGGCGTTTTCGTTCAGAATGTTTTCATATCACAGCAACTGATGCACGAGGTATCAAAATTAAACCATTGAGATACATTTTCACAGTTATAATAGCGTCAGTTAGTGGTAGGTTTTCAAACGTTTCAGATCATCAATTCTACCACAAATGGGCGCTACTCACTGATCCGTCCGATTTGTTATCCGGACCAAAAGGATACGTCAAATGTAACATTTGTGTTACTGGTCGCGGAGAACCATCGAAAGTAAACCATTAATTTGTCGTAGCCAGGATGTACCCAAAGACTGAACTCACTTAGATAAATTTTGGTCCCAAAAAATCTTGGTCCCACATGTAAGTTCCACGAAGTCCCCGCATGTCCCAGCTGAAATTATGGCCTTCCTGTCTACCATGCTGAGAGATGGATACGGGATTGAACGTGTTTTTGAACTGACTAAATTGAAAAATATAAGACCAGTATATTCACATGCCCCCCTGAACCCTGACGGTGTGCTGATATTTTTACCGGTACTTAGAAAAGTGTACGGTTACATTTCAGCTCTTTTAAACGCTCAGCTACAGTCTTTTAAAAAGACTGTCTGAAAAACAACGGTTAAAGAAAATGATGTATATTTCCCCCTTCTAATCCACATCCTTAGGGTGGCGCTATACTTCTGATGACGTCCGTTACCGTCCGTCGCTATACGGTATAGTGCGTGGATAACTCCGTACAATACCGCACTGTGACGCACGGAGCCGAATAGTGACGGACGGTGCCAAACGTCAGTAAAAGTATATAGCACTACCCAAATAATTTTGCCTTTCGTCAGTAAGTTTAAGCTTAATCGCTTAATTTTCAGGTGTAAAACCAATTTAGGTAATGGGAAATCCACTGCTTTATGATGACATATTTTAATGTGAAGCTGTTTTGTTTATCGAAACGTCAGCCACAGTATTTGGCCATAAAATAACAACTCTGATCAGATTTTGCAAAACATGACTAGCTATGTTAATTTTTATAATTTTTAGTATATCATTTTTCAATATTTTCAATTGTATACTGGTTTAGGCACCGCCTAAAATTGAACAAGACGAAGATGATATTGAAGCGTGAGTTGCAATTGTAGCCCTTTATTGTTAACCCCCACAGTTTTACATCAGTGTTTATATATTGGATTGAAAACTAACGCCGAGACATTGAGTTCGAGATACGCTAAACTTTGTGCAACAATACCCAAACCGGTCAGACTCCAATGCCATTTGAATAATTATTTTAAGAAAACCAGGGTGCCATCTGGTATATCCAAGAGTGGGCAGCCGCACATTTTCTAGGCTGCCTGATCAATTTTTTATCTAGGAAGGTATACAGAGCAAAAAATCTTTTATTGCTATATAATGCAACTTCGTCACCTATTACCCGCCCTGGAAGAATTCTGTCGCCAATGTCCAAAATTTGCAACCTTGCTTGTAAGTCATCGTAAACCCTTGTATATTCCAGTTGAATCATGTTCAGCATCTCCGACCAAGTTGAGATAGTTGCGCGCCTGGAAGTTCCATTTGCACACTCCAACTCAATATTCGATGGAGATGCCTATGAACAAATTCGAGTATTTTCTAAGAAAATGCAGAAGATTTTCACATTCAGCCAGATCAGGTTCTCAGGTTAAAAATAGATGAATGAACAGCTGGTTCAGTTGAAAAAAGGTTTAACCTTGTATTATTTATTTCATACTAGGAATCTTCTACTACCTCAAGGCATTAACGCCGAACGGCAACGGGCTCGCTATACCTTGAAAATTTTCAAAGCGGAAGGTTTACCATCGACAACGTCAAGCCTGATGTCATCGGTTCGTAAAGCAATCACGGGCGACCTGGTCAAACGTCACTATTTGAATCCATACGTTGAAGTTTCGTTTGTTGGAAAAACGGTAGTTTTTTCCCACGTGCGTCTAGAAGTATTAGAACAATTCGTCGCCTGACAACTGATCGGCCGATAACTTGTAATCTAAAATTTAACACACTCGACAATTTGTCTCGTAAGCTATTAGGCTTAACGATTACACTTACGATTATGCTTAGGCTTAGACACAGGGTTATGTTGAGAGACAAGTCAGCGAGGGACAAAATGTGGTAGATTTGCTAATAGATTAGTGGCTTGCAATGACGACGCGCCATCAGCCCGGGGCGCGAGGAAATTTCATTATCCTGTGAAAAAAATACTGTCGCATCGCAGCTAAGGGTTTAGGAATGCTCTTGGATTATACAAAAACCGCACCTGCTCCCTTGAGAATTTTAGCACCTCGTACATGTTGGTCAGGCGGCTCGATTTCGTGGTTTTCATAAATTTATTAAGTGAATTGACATGGGCCAAGATTTTTTACGCACGTTTAAGCTGTGGTAGCTTTCTAATGCTCAGTGACAACTGTGTGTTTCGTTGTTTTTATCAATAGCGGCCCATGTAAAGATCAGGGGCAGAACGTTTTTCTGTGCGACTAGAAATGAGTAAAGTTTAAGGTATAGACTAACATTTTGCTTTTGCTTATGCTTAGGTTTAGGCTTAGGAATATGCGCATTCTTACGGTTAGGCTTACGCTTAGGAATATGCTTATAAACTGTTCCGCCCCTATTCTTTTACATTGGCCAAAACAGCAAACAGAGCTGTCAACTGTCTTTGTCCAAGCATCTCGCTTTGAAGCTGTAGACCCTATTTATGAAATTATATGCATGTAAGTTTCTAAATAAATCCGCCCTAAAAGATAACATATTTATGTAATTTTGCGAATTATTGTGAAATTGGTAGCTAAGTAATTTTTTAAGTCTTTTTATTGCAGGCGAAAACTTCAGTCAAACCAGCAACAAATCGGCCAGTTTGGAACGAACAACTCATATTTACCGAAATGTTTCCACCGTTGGTTCGTCGAATTAAAATTCAAATTAAAGACGACTCACTCAATCGTGATGTAATTGCGACGCATTATCTCGATTTAGCATCGATTTCAGATGAAGGTCGACGAGGTAAACAAACACTTATTTCTCCTTTTAATCGCAAAGTCAGATTAACCTTTTAACTCATATAGTATACTATGATCAACTAAATAAATGTAATATTCGCACAATTACAAGATATTAAAGCCCCATCGGGCTTGAGCGTCAATTTCCTATAGCTGAGTGGACATCGTAAATGCCTTCCACCCGAGAAGCTGGGGATCGAATTTTACCTTGAAATTACATATCATATGAAATTGAAAATATTCATATGAGAAAGGGTTAACCTTCGCGATCAGGGCGGCGACTAGTGTATCCGAGGTCCAATCGGTTGAGAGACAGGCCCCCTTGTAAGCTATCAACCAGGGGTGCCGAGGATTATCCAACAATAGGGACACATACGCTGAAGAAGACTTGCGAGCGAGAAACCAAAAAGCGGGCCATAATGCAACGCTTAACCTGAATTACGCCAAAAGCACAAAATTCCTCTCAAATCGTATGGTCGATGGGTTCTACGGGGGCCCTGAGGCGCCTGGCCCCACCCTCTAGACGGGTAGTGTGGCGGTATTGGCGCAACTCTCAATTTAGGGTCGAAAAAATTAACACCTCCAACCGCAGTTGCCAGAATTTTACTTATGATACTTTACAAAACGCGATGCATCTGAAAGATTAACAGTTGCAAATTTGATTTAAATAATTATTTTCTGAAAATCAAAAAGTTGATTATTTAAACAAAAATGTTTTTCATATTCCAAAAATGTCTTAAAAATTGTAAAAAAAAGTTCGCTGATGTAAATACCAATAACTTTCCACTGTTCAAGCTTGGATAATTCAATTCCTTCTTTAGAAGTTATCGTTTCTTTGCGTTGGAGTACCGCAAATGTATATTTGTGGGAAAAATTGTGTTTTTGACCTACAAATTAAAACAATTTAATTTGTCGTTTATAGAAACTATTGAATTCGTATTTGAACCAGAAATTAAAATTTAAAATTAGTGCCCGGCATCGTACGTGGGTAGCGCCAGCGTAATCGTTGAACAATTTAAATTAACCGTTTAGAAAGTACAACTGCGACCTCTGGTAGTCAACGAGGTAATGCATCAAAAGGTAAGCCGACCATAAATTAGCAACCTAGAATGCTTTGCTACAATTTTAGAACGCAGCTGTTTTACGTTTATAAGCAGTGCTCGATTCTCTTGGGTGTATAAATCGTTTAGCTTTTCCGTTCAACAATTAAATTTTTCACAAAGCGGGCGCAAGATAAAGTGGATCGTGCATAAATATTTTCTTTTGTTGAAAAAATACTTAGCATTAACCACGACCTTCCTTACTATTTTGCTGCAAACTTTTTCAAAGTTTATACTGCACCAAAATTTGGCACTGTTTGTGTAGCTGTTAGCTTATCAGCAGTTTATAAGGCTTTGATTTATGTTTTCTAGAACCAAATAATTCTAAATAAACGGTAGATTTTGTTGTTCGTGAAAGTAAGAGTGGATAAATCGCTATTACAAGAGTGTGCAACTGGGTATATTTTGTGTAAAGAAGAATGTACCAAGCGCAAGTCGCGTTTTTGGCTTACCGTCCTCTTATTGGGCAAAGTATAATTGAAAAGTTCGTTCAGTTTCTCATCGCAAACATAACCGCTTTTGCAAGGTTGCGACGTTTGTATTTTAGAAAAGCGTGTAAATTTTGCGTTTCAAACGTCAAGTACCCCCCAAAATGAGTGGAGGATAAGTAAAAAATGCAACACGCGTCGGTACTTTTCGTTTCATGCATTTTGTTTGGTCAGTTGCACACTCTTGTTTAGAGCCATTATTGACTCTTGGTAAAAAGTGTCGGCAAATTCCTTCATTTTAGCAACTCTGAATATTGAATGGGGGGTGACTTTGGTCAATTTTAATGTTTTCGCAGCTTTAGTTAACTGTGCATGGCAAATATTTTAAAATAAACAATTGCACGGAATTTTTTTAATCATTCATATGGAAGAAAACGTACAATCCATCGTTCAACGTTGAAATTGCAATTAATCTGTAATTTAAAATTAAAATCAAATGTCGAGTATGATTAATTAGCCATTTACTGGGTTTGCACAATTTAGGCAACTGGTGTATAATGAGAAGCGAAAACTGTAAAATTAAAATTTAAAATGACTTACCCGTGCTTAAGAGCGTTTGTTCAAACTTTTTACTAAATTCATTTAACGTCAGATGTGACAAGAAAATGCCAGTTTTTTTGTATTCACTTTGTTTGCTTCATATTTTATGAATGAATGCATTTTAGTTTGCTTAAAATTTAGAATGCTTTGAGCTTTAAAATTTATGCTTTATTAGATGCCAAAAAAAGTTTTGTTTCGGCAATAAAAAAGTTGTAAACCAGAACGATTTTATAAAATACTGGAAAAAAGTTCAGACTTAAAAAATCGCTCACAACGAACCAATCTATCACTTAACGTTCCGTAATATATTTATTGTCTGGTTTTGATTACAGTTTGCATGAAACTTTTAGCCCCTTCTCCTATTCAGTTACCTATAGGCAACTCAGCGCAGTGTATATACGTTAAATAATATATATCGCACCGTGTTTAACAATTGCAACACGTATACATAGTACTAAATCGCCACAAGACGTGACAGCCCCCCTCGGGCTCAAGCGTCAAGCTCCTATAGCTGAGTAGTGATGGTATACGCCTCCCACTCCAGTCACTGGCGTTCGAATCCTAGCATAAAAGTAGGTTTCAAGGGAAATAGAAAATATTCATGTGAAAAAGGGTTAATATCACTCAGGTAAACTTGGTAATTTTTTAATATAATTAATGCAAGTAGCGATGGTATTAATTTTGCATGACTTCAAACTCGGTGTTCAATTTGAAACTTGCCAGCATTCGGTTACAAGGCTTCATAGTTTTTCTAAATAAATGCGCTTTATTCATTAATAATAATCATGAGGTACATTTGTTTCTAATTTGAGTCAAATTGTTGTTAACGTATGTCTTTTTTTCTGAATTAGTTAATAAACCGACTCGTAAAACAAAGCTGGTTTTTGCCTAAGAAAGTGTACAC